>VXAX01000605.1:492675-689321 GCA_013399835.1 Leptocoma aspasia | reverse complement strand
CTGCCCGCGTCCCGCTCCGCGCCCGGCCCGCGCCCCGCTGCGCGCCCGCCGACCGCCGCGCCGCCGACCCCGGTCCCGCTGATGCTGCCAGAAGATGGATCCGGGCTGCACATCAGCAAACTACCTCAGGGAGAGGGGAAAAGAGAAAGGAAAAAAAAAAAAAAAAAAAGAAGGAAGGGAAGAAAAGGCAGCGGGGAGGAGGGAGGGGGAGGTGGGGTGCACTACAGCAAACCGCGGAGCTCTACTGATGGGAGGCAGCAGCTATGCTGGAAGGAGCAAAGTGTCGGAGTTTCGCCCCCCTCTGCACAAACACTCTAAGCTCTGTCTCTGGCCTGTCCCCCCTCCTCCGTCCCCCTTTAACTTACGAAAACCTTACAGGCAACTAACACACAGTCGTCAGCATCCTGCTTACTTATTCATACAGTCAGGGTCAGGATCCGGGCTGCTTCTGATCTGCTCCCTTGATAGTGTGTCTTGTGGAAACACACGCGCATTCACTATACGCCTCTATCTCCATATAGCTTTCTCTCTAGATAAGCAGTGCATGGCATTTAAACAACAACAACAAAAGGATCGAGATCAGATAAAACAATGCACAGATCGACACCCGGCAGCCAAAAAAGCGCGAGAAAATGGGTGATGAGGAGGACGATGAGAAGAATTAACTACAATTTAGGAGACTGGAGAAAAAAATCAGTGTCTGTATATTTCCCCCTCTGCTGCTGCTTTGCAGTGTTAGCCCCATGAGCTGAAGGGTGGGGGTTAAGGAGCGAGGGGGAGGGGGAAAGAGAAAAGTTTAAGAGCCCACAGTTTGTTTAAAACAGAAGAAGGCATTATAAAAGGTCCACTGGTCTCCAGAAGTTCAGCCAAGCAGCTGGGAACCGGTTCCAAAATGAAAGTAAGAGCAAACAAACAAACAGAAAAAAAAATAATCAAGGCAAACAAAAAGTAAAATTGCAGCATGCAGCAGCAGCGCAGAGATCTTGCAGTCGGGCTTTCCTGCTCTCACGTGGATCTCCAGGAAAGTGGTGGAGGTTTGTTTTCCGAGCGAAGTTTCCGCGGGAGCCACCGCCCCGCTCCGCGGTGTCCTGCCTCGCCTCGCCCGGCCCCGCCGCGCTTCAGCGCCGAGGCGCCCCGAGCTGCCGCCGGCTGCGCGGGGCCGGGTTTTGTTTTAAAGCCCGAGAAGGGATCAGCGCGCAAAGCCTCATTTCAGCCGATCAACCTGGAGAGGGAGGGGGAGGAGGGGTAGAGATACGTGCTGCTGGAATAAAATAAGATCAAGTGGGGGAAAAATATATATATACATGTATAGGTAGCTAGAGATCTCCCTGCCTGCCTCCTCCCCTCCCCCGAGACGGGCAGCTCCGATCCTGCAGAAACGCCTAAAACTGTTTCAGACCAAGGTGAGACTTTTCCGTAGCAAACTCTACTCCTCCTCCTTTTACGAGTTTCCATGGAAAAGGGCGGGGGGGACGACGAGGGGCGGGTAGAGGGGGGTTTCTTCTGCTCCCATTTCGCCGGGGTGTCACATTTAACACGGACTTTTGAAAGCGCTGCCGCGGAGGGGTGGCCGCGTCTTTCTCTCACGTCCGAGCCCGCACAGGCTCGCTCTCCCCGCAGCACTTCCCGGTAGCCTTCCCTCTGTGGCAGGGGTGGAAATCCGGAGACAGTCCCTTCCCCTGGCTGTGCCAGGAGCGCAGGCAGCGCGCCCCTTGGCCCCGCGGGCCGCTCCAGGTGCCGCGGGGGCGGCGGGCACGCCGAAAGCACTTAGGCAAACTCCGGGTGGGCACACTTTGCTGTCGTAGCTATCGAGGGAGGGGACAGAACTTCCTATCGCTGCTGTCAAGACTTAGCTGCCCTCAAAATACGGGGGTCGGGTGGGGGCAAGGCGCAAAGCCTCCTTTCGAATGACGAAACCTGTAGTGCCTACCGGGCACTCTGCGTCTGCCCCTGCCATCCTGGGAATGAGGGGTTAGCGCTGCTATAGATAGGCACTCTCGGCAGCTCATAACAGTAAAACTGGAAAGGTCGGTGAAGACAGAGCTAATAGGAGTTTAACAATATTAAGAAGTCCGGCACCAAGTAGCGTCAGTCTCTTTGAAGCATCCATGTGCTTCCTTATATTCTTGGCAAGCAGGTAGCCTCCACATTGCTCCTAACTCGGTCTTGTTGCTCCAAACTTGAAAGCCAAGGAATGGGTAGCTGCCACTAAAAAGGTGCAGCCTTCACTAGGCAACCTTTGTCCCAGCAGTTCGGTTTGCTGTGTTTCATAAAGCCCTCAAAAAGCACCACATACCAGATGAAATAAAAGCCTGAGAAACTTGTGGCCTGCTCTTTTCCCCTCTTCCTCAATATACTTTCTATGACCAGCCCTCTCAGACACTTGGAACGGACTCCAAGGAAGATACTAGAGACCTTTTCTGTCAGTCCCTCAGAGCAGTGTTGGGGCTGATGACCACCTCTGTTTGCAGTGTCATGGTTTGGTGGGCTGTGTTTTGCTAAAGACATCAGCCTGATCCCATCTGAAATACGGTTTTTGTTGTTTTTTATGTCCACAAAGGAGGCAGCTTATTTTGCAGTGTTATTAATAACATGCCCATCTGAAAAAGTGGACCCCCCCTAACCTGGTTTTGTTACTTTGCTGGCTCTTGCTTCATATATACACACACCTTTAAAAAGTTAATTTTCTTTCCTCCACCCCAAAAAGGAGCAATCTCTGTCTAGCAAGCACATGTTTGTCAACAGAGCTTTAGAAACACTGGTTTTGCTGATTGCTTTACAGCCCAAGAATAGGAACGCACAACATGCAATCCTCAGCACGCCAGTCTCCCAAGTGATGAGATTATGAGAGCCTCTGCCGCGGGAGATTAACTCTCCCAGCAAGGTAGGCACTGACGTCACCTGCAGCCCCAATCTGCCCCCGACCTCAGCATCCCCAGCACGGGCGGAGCAGCACCGAGCACTCACAGCCTTGAGGACAGCTGGCCTTGCAGAGCCCTGACTAAGACAGGAAACAAGCTCAGAAACGCTAGATGGGAGTCATGCAGAAATCTGGGCACATGAGTGCTGTAACAAATGTGTGTATATGTCAGGGTAAAAGCTGTTTTCTGCTTGTAACCCAGAGCAGCTACGCATTAGAATTACTCTTCAAAATATGCATTGCAGCTCTGCAGAAACTATCCTACATTGCTCAGGTATTAATATTCCCATCAGTCACATTAGTAAAAAGCTTCCTTTATATTAAAATATTTTTTTTCCTAGTAACCAAACTGTTCCACATTAAAAAAAACTTTTTCCCTAAGTAACCTGTTAATTATTCAACCTAACTCCTTTCATGATGCAAATTTTTGAAACATATAAAGTAAAAAATACTTTTTCCTTATCACACATTCATGTCTACCATTCCAAAAAGCTCACAACTCTGATAATCCATCTGACAACACAGTCAATCAAAAATCCATCCTACAGCCGTTTCCAAAGAAACGAATACATAGCCAGGAAGACAGAATGCTTAAGCTGGAAGGAAACCAACCAAAGGAACACAACAACAGCAACAACAAAGCCATTTTCCCTTTTCTTTTAAATTTCCTGATTTGTGGGTATATTACAGGGACAGAGATAATGGTAAATGTAGTTATATTAAAAGTGGTGGTGGTATTTTTATATATGTATTTATTTATTATTATTTTTTTTAATCCAGAAAGCTGGAGGCCTTTCAGCTCTTCCTACACAAAAAAAGAAACAACCAAAACCAAAAAAAACTTTTAAAAAAGGACAAGTATGTACGAAAGACAAACACAATCACAGAACTAAAAAAAATACATATGAAACATCATTGCTCACACCTCCTCCTCATTCTTTGGCTATCTGTCTGCTGCTTAGGCCTCCATCTAGTGTGGAGTTTTAGGTGGGTGGACACAATGGGCTTATTCACAAACATCAAGCTCAGCACATGCCTAAGGCTTTGAAGGCTGAAGACCGTGGTGGGTCAGCTCCTTGGGACCAGGACTCATGGGACTTTTCAGGAGGCTAAAACAGAGAAGTTCTGCCGAAGCTGGTTACCTTCCTGCTTTATCTCCTGATAAACATATTCACTCTGAGGTACCTAGAGCACATCTGAAACAGCTGTAGTTACGTTTAAGAATTTTCCCATTCCCCAAGTGGTCATTCTGTAGGGAAATACTGAAGCTGAAAGCACATTGTGACAAATAAAGTGTCTACAGTAACAAACATGCACATACACAATTGTAACACTATACTCAGTGAACCATATAAACAGAAATTAAACTTTTGAATTTAAAAAGCAAGCACTGATGATCTTAACAACAGTGAGCTCACCAGAGAAACCCTATTTCTCCCTTCTCTCTCCTACATGTACTCATATATTATGAAAGTTACTCATCGCATGTTCACATATAATTTTCTCCTACAAACCTCTGTGCTTAATTAACAAAAAGCCCTTCAATGTTATGTTTTCTGTTTTATTTTTGAAAGCATGCCCCATGCTTTATTCATTACACATTTATTCAGATCCTATTCTGCATAGAGAGTTATTAATTTCCTCATGGGCATTTTATGGAACTTGTTGTTATAGTATTCATGGGCTTCAAAAATATCAATTATTTTAGTTTTATAATACACCTCTCAGATGAGGGATATTGTAACAGATATGAATATTACATTTGGGAAACAGTTATAGATTACCGGGTTTGATATCTTGTAGACCTGTCAAGATGTGGCACTATAGAAAAGCTTATAGAAATAAGCTTTTCTATAGTGCCAAGTCCTGACAGGTCTGGTTTAAGGCCTGGTTCCCACTGCTTTCAGTTTTAGTAATTTTAGTCAGTGACTATCTATCTCTAATCAAACCCTGGAGTTTTCAAGCATCTGAAAATGAGAAGCAAATTATCAAGAAGTGTAATTTAAAAGCCTTGAACCAGCTCTATCAAGGAACTCTGCGGCAGAGACAAGAGCTAAGACACGAGTTTCAAACTGTTCAGCTCTCTCAAGGCTTTGACAGCACTTGTCTTCCCATGATTCTTTTTCTTCAATGCTTCCTTCAGTTTCTAGAATAAGCACACCCAGACTCCTGCCAGCAACAGCCCCATCATTAATAATACTCACATAATTCATCCACTGCTTTGAATCTTCTGCTCCTCAACTCATTACCTGTTAGCATGAATATGTCATGCTGTGTTTTGCCTTTGAAAAGATGCGTCTCTCTTCACCACTGGATTTCATGGCAGAAGAGAGAACCTTGGGATCCCTTCCAAACTCTGGGAGAGGGTGTTTTTAAATAGCACACTCCCATCTGCTTGCTTCCCATGTCCATGCTTTGCCTTATCTTGGCTTGTTATTTCAAACCTGTCTTCATTCTCTCTTCAGTCTTGGCTGATCCCACTTTTGTTTTCCTTATCTAGTTAATGCTAGTGTTTGATTCTCATCCCAGTTCCAGCTGCCCTAGTTGCACTTTCCTTTAATCTCGTTCTGGGACTTCTCACTCTCAGATTCATCTTTAGCTATGCAGGGTTTTTTTGTTGTTGTTTTTGCTGTTGTTTTGTTTTCACTCCCTTTGCCTAGTTGATTTTTCTCTTCTGTCTTCTCACCTGATTTAACTTTTAGTTATGTTTACATCCACCCTCCTTGTCTATTCTTTACTCCAGGTGTGCACCACAAAGCTGGTCTTGCTCCTTGACCGCATTTCCCAGTTGCAGAGGGAAAGTCCTCGCTCCAGTCCTTACATTGCTGTTGAGGCAGTTTTTGCTTGTTTGCTGTCTTCTGTATACCTCTTCACTCTGTTGCTTCTCAGGCACAGTTTCCTTACACGAAAAATTTTGTTTTCCCAAAATACATCTATCATTCCCACTGCTGATTTCTCCTGCTCACACCCCACATTCTTTCTCAGGAGCTTTGTGCTGGCTCTACCATGCTGCAAAATCAGTTCTTCCTCCCCATCTATTCAAGTGAGACAACCTTCCCCTCCCCATCCCACAGGTTTGACTGAGGTGGATTAAGCATCTGAAATTACAGCTTCTTCTCAATTAAGTTACAGATCCAAGCAAGGCACTGCTCAAATGATCACGTGCAGGTGGCACACTTGGGTAAGAGAGCTGTTAAAACTGCATCTGTTCAAGGCTGGCTGTGGTGACATGTAAGTCCATACCAATGTTAACAGAAAAAAAAGGATACATCTCTTTATATAAGGATGGATATTCTCCTTTTTTCTATTCTGCTCAAGATTTAACTTTTACATTTCCTACAGACTGAGCATACTGAAGCCCTTCCAAGAATACTGCTGTGATTTTTTATTAGGATCAAGCTCATATATTTCCATATTTCATTTTCAAATACCTTGATAATTTAAGATAACATTCTGAAAGAAAGATTGATGAAGAAATTAAAATCGAAAATCAGCTCATAGCTGACATTAGCATGGAAAATATCATACCAAGTCTTCAAAATTAAGCAAAGGTGTATAAGCAACTTAAAAAATATCTACCGGCAGAGAGCGTCAAGAAAATTTAATATTAGATTCCCAACCAGACTGTGTTTATAACATGGTTTGTGTTATGTTCTCTCCATTTTTAATCCTCTAAAAGCTGCAGAGAGCAAAACCACATTGACAACATATACTGATGTTAAAACAAGTAATCAAGCAACAGCAACAAAACCACTGGTGCACTACTTAAATTAGAAACTGTTCTGTGTTTACTCAGCATCCCTGATCCGCCATCGAGCAATAAATCAATTTGCAGTAGCTGTGGACAGCTATTTAAACACAGGGCCAGAAGAGCTTAATTGTTAAAGCAATGTTCAAAGCTAGGAGGTTAGTATAAGAGGTCATATTTAATATTCACTTGTCTGAAAACAGCTGCATTCCAAGTATTAGGAGGCATCCTGACCTTCTCTTAATTAAAAAAACAAAGTCTATGAGGTTTGAGCTTAGCAGAGCTTAGCTTGCAATTCTTCAGAAGATAGATAGAGGTTGCCAGATGAAAAACTGGCATCTAAATGTTTGCTAACTTGATTTTGTTTGGTTTACTTTGTTATTGTCTAACACAAAACAAACAAAAAACAAACAAAAAAACCCAACACCCCAGCCCACCCCAAAAAACCAACACCTCCCACCCCCCCAAAACAATAGCTAAAAGCTGTTTGGTTTGAAGTTTGCAGTTTATGTTTACAAGTTGATAAATCATTCAGGATCCAATTCTCAGCTTTGTAAGAGGCTGCTCCTTGTCAAAGTTGACAGCAAATTTGCATTTGATTCGTATCAGAGCTGATCAGGGTCACTTATCAGTCAGCATTCTACACACTGGTAACTGTTGAACATAGTTTCTTTGGCAATTCTATGATAATGTAAGTGTGATAAAATATAAAAATGAGAGTACTACTCCCAGACCTGTTCTTCTATGAACAAATGCTGCTGTTAGACTCAGAAATGACATTTGTTATTTGACTGACTAGGTGTACAGGGTTAATCTTACCTTCCAGAATTCGGCACACTGTCACATAGCTGGGAGTCAGTGGATGATTTTTGACAGAAGAAAGCCTCTAATGAGCCTGATCTTGAGTGACTGCTGAGCATTTTGATCTTCCATTCATTTCTAGAAGATGAAGCAGCTCAGCACCTTGATGAACAGGAGTCACCGTTTGAGCCATGTGCCACTCAGATGAAAAACCTCTGGTTTAGTTTACATTGTAATTTATCATTTATAACATCTCTGGCACTTACAGCAGAAAACATGTAACAGTGACACTGGAGGTAAGGAATCCAAGCAAATACAGGAACCTTGCCTTAATTGGGTTTCTATGTAGACACAAGTATTCTTCTAACCCTGGCTCACTGGAAATAAATAAGGTCTATCACCAGCACCCAGGAAGAAGAATGGCAATTGTCTTACAGGAAGGAGCATGAAACTGTGATACAAGCACTATCATTGACAGAAATATCGTCCTGTAGTTATCAGCATTGTTTTAGCTGTGGTAATACTAATAAAAGTTCTCTAAACAGAAGAGAACTTTTACCTTTTTCAACACTGTCCAACATTTATTTCTCATTAATACAGGTATTAAAATACCCACTGAATTTTATGGTGCAGCTATCAAAAAAAAAAATCCTCATATACCTAAGGTATATACCTACTTGGCACCTTTTTCTTATCTTCAGTGCCATATGATCATAAATACCCATGGCAAAACTAATGTAATTGCACCCACATTATCCAGACCTATCCAAAATTATTTGCACTCTGCTTATTGTCAATTCTTCTTTACTACAATAGAACATTTTCCAGCAAGAGCTTCTTTTGAAAGAAGGCACTCATGCACCATGCAGCAATAATTAATAACCTCTGTCTGGAGAATTCAGGGATTATATTGTATTTGAAAGCTGAATGCTCTTTCACTCACTGAGGTGATAGTTTTGTGCAGGCACAATCAATATTTGCTGTAAATAATATATATTTCCAGTAATTACACACATATATATGGAATACACATGTTTTACAATTTGAGCTTAACTTGCAGCCATTTTAGTATAATTTTCCTTCAGCATGATTACAGTACTAAGCTCTTGCAATTCATTTTTGCCCCTCCACCTCAAAGCTATATAATTTGCAAGACTAGAGATGTCATAAATGACTGACTAGAGATAGCTATTGTCAGTTGGGGGCACATATATATGAATAGTCAATATAAAGGACCCAAACTAAACTCTGAGACCAAAGCACCTCCAAAATTAATTCCAGAATCTGGAACCAGCATTTACATAAAATTTTTATCTTTCCAAGGGTGAAAGAGGTCCCAGGCACCACTTGTGCATGCACAGTTCTGTGTTGCATTTAATACAATCCATTCTCACTGCAAAAGCAGTGAGGATTTTCTGAAGAGTCAGATTTATTATACATTCTCCAGACATCTAGGTTTGTGTTTCCCACATGCTGGCAGGAATGCTCTTGTCAGATTAGTCACTGAAGCCCTTACTTTATGAGTGCAGGCTTAAAACCTTGAATACATGAAGAACTCAGAATTTTCAAGTACGAAGCATAAAAATCAAGACGTACATTTGTATTTCTGTTTATTATTATGTAGAACTGCACAACAGGTAAGATTTATTTTTTAAGTATGTGTGTGCATGTGCATTTTATTTGTTAAAGAATTGCACTTACCATATAAAAACTGCAC
Organism: Leptocoma aspasia; assembly: GCA_013399835.1. Lineage (NCBI taxonomy): Eukaryota > Metazoa > Chordata > Aves > Passeriformes > Nectariniidae > Leptocoma > Leptocoma aspasia. Next base: position 680,135 of record VXAX01000605.1, on the reverse strand, counting down.
TTCATTTCCAACGTCCAAAAAACTGCCTACCTTCATATACCAGAGCCAAATTTGTATCTGCATGGATCCTCTTTTTCAGTGAGTGACATGAGTAGCAGTTTGCAGGACAGACATTGCAGATAAACTTTGCACAAAATGCTAGCAGTGAAAACAGTCAGAAATACTCCTGGCTTAAGACTAACCTACATTAAAGCAAGAGATCATGACTTCTAAATTATTCAAGCAGCCTTCATTTTGTAAGAAACTCTCCTACTACTACTTTTCCTCCTCTTTAGACCTGTTTTCTTCTCTCTGTATTATGTTCCTGTAACCTGTCACAAATATGCTGAAACCCACTACTTTGTGACTCAGCTCTCTATAGAAATTTGTAGTGTCAGTTCATTATTATTTTTATAAGTAATTACTTCTTTGGTGTCAAGTGTCAAACTATTGAACACAGTTTTTTATATTTGCATGTTTCATTTGATTTTAATACAGCCACTTGACGTATTTGTAACAAGTTCTCTACTCCTGTCCAAGTATCATTCACTTTAATGAACAGATTAGTTTGCCAAGTGTCTCCATCAGTAAATTTGGATCTTTTGTTGTTATCACTTGCTGTGTTTCTTTCTGTAATTTCCATCATCAGTGTCACCACAGGAACAGAGTATCTGTTTGTTTGGGAAATAAAGATATAGGAACATGTCTGAGGTTTGGTTTAAAAACCAGTGGTAAATTAGATGAGGAAGGTCTCTTCTGAAACCCAATCTGTGATTATATTTTAGTATCAGAACATTAACAAGGAATCATGTTGAAGTAGCCTACATTAGTTTTTCAGACAGTGTACACATAATTGAGTTAAGCAGGTAGTTAGCCAGTGGAGTGATAAAACACCGCAAGCAAGGATTCTGTGTGAAAGAAGAGGCTGGTACTTATAAATAAAATTTATTATTGATTTTCAACAGTGCGCACTTAATGAGCACAATACAGAAAACACTCCCTGACCAAGTATCCTGTTAACGTCCAGGTTAAGGTCTGCAACAGAAATAATCTCACCTGTACCAGCAACAGGCCTTTTTTACCCACCACATGTAGTGAGTAGATGGGGCATCTTCCCAGACTCAACCCTCCTGTCCTGAGCAAAGCTCGATTTTAGCAAGCACCCAGGACCACCCGGAGAAAGGGCAGCGCACACCGACACCGTCCCGACCCCTGCGCGCGTTTTCCCAAGGATCGCCCCCGGCTTGCAAGCGATGGCATTGGAGGTAAGATGCAGACGTGTGGTGGCATCCCTGCCCTCCGAGCAAGCGGTGATTTTTTGGCATCCTGCGACCCCTAGTGAGAGCCGGGGCCAGCCCTGCCCCCCGCCCCGGGCCGCCAGCGCCGGCGGGCTCCCGCCAGGCACCGGCTATTTCCAGGTCGCGGGCAAAACATCTCCCTAGGGATTTCCGTTTCCCCCGTTAACTGACTGAAAGCTACTATAAAAACATCATAACGCGTTGCCTTTGGTTGCTTCGAAACAATGCGCTGATTGTGTTGCAACTTCACAAAAAGCTGCTATAAACTCTCAAGGCAGTGGAGAGAGAGGCGAGAGACAGCACATCATCTTCTACATACCATCCCAGGAAAGAAAGAAAGAAAGAAAATTGTCGGCTCCACTTCTACTTAATTATCCGCATGTAAGGCCTAAGCCTTTGCAAATAGCGACGATCGGTAGGGAAACGTATTTGTTTGCCCGCTGGTGCTAGGAAAACATTGGTGGGAGGCTGGTCTCACAGCATGCAAATTTGCAAGCTAAGCTTTATGCTGTTGTCATCATGCTCAGATCCACCAGAACAATGGAGTTTAAAACAATGATTGGTTCTGTTCTAAACACATACATTAATTAAAAGCTGAAAATGTAAACATGCAATTACTGAAGAGGAAAGGGTCTTTCTTAACTTGGTTCAGTTCCTTCAGCTAAGATCAAGTTGGTATACATGCATCAGAATGTGTGTTTGAATATACAGACAATGGTAAATATCAAACTGTGTTCTGTACAGAGACATACTGTACACACCTTTGTAGAGCCACAGCTACAGTAGGAAAGGAGGGAGTCTGCTGTTTTAATTCCTACAATTAACATAAAACAATTTAACATAAAAAAATTCCTACAATTAAAATAAAACATGCAAACAATTCTACCCAATGCTAAAAATAAACATGCCAGATTTTTAATATTGTGATTATCCAATAGAAATTATAATACACATATCACCACTTTTTCAGTGGGAAGAGCTTGACTATCTTACTCGGGAAGCACTGTTATCTGTCAGATTAAAAGATTCCAGGATATGAAATGCACCTGGTTTTCAAAGACACTCTTTGTGTCTCTGAAATTAATCTCTATTAATCTCTTGTGATATATTTCATTTCTAAAGAAGCAGTAGAGGCCTAGATTGATGGGGGTTTATTCAGTCTTTTACATCAAAATAATTATAGCATGCCTCTGATGAATAGAACTGTCTTCTGATTCATAGCTTTCTAAAACCCACTAAACTCAAATTCAAGCCTTCTAGTCAGTCTTCCTAGACGTTTCCATCTGCTTACAACCAAAACTAAAAGATCTTCAGTAATTCAGATTTAAAAGCCTACTTTGAACTCACTCGAACGATTTTCTTTAAGAGTTGAAATTCTCACAGAGGTTTGCATAACGGGAGCATGGATAATATGAATGTTAGACAAGCCTACATCTGCCATCTCCTATTTTTCCAAAGTTTCTTTTGCATGGTTTAGTGCTTCCTATCCATTGCTCACTTTGCTAAATCACCACTTTAAGCAACATAAGCCTATAAATTGCCTCTGAGAAAATGACTAGTGTGGAGAATTCATTGTTAGTTATACTTCTTTTATGTATTTAAAACACCTATCTATTATATACTTCAAAGGAAAGAAAGGAGTTCACCTTTCTGCTGCAGTACAGTGACTATCACAGCTTGCATAACCCATAATAGTACATTGGTGAACAAATAGTGAAAGAGCTGTGTCTCTTCTACAAATTCTCTCCTCAATCTGCTGGGCTAATTTTTCTTTAACTCTGCCCCATACATGGGCAACCTACTACACAGAAGTTTCTGTAGGACTGTTTGGGTGAGCAGAGAGGCTGCAAACCCTCTAAATACCAGTATAATCCTGCTGTGTCACACTGAGAGAGGGGAGGGCAAGCAGTCTATCAGAAGCAGTAAACCTGATTCTGTGCAGCAGTGTACCTCAGGCTGATGGCTGGGTTCAAGGCTATTGGGTCCTTCACTGCTGCACAAATCAATTTGTTTAAAAATATTTTTATGCAATTAGAAATGTACATTACTAAAAGTAAATTACATAATCTTTCAAGCATATAGTTTATGTTCAGATTTACGTATCTTATTTACTGAAGACTGATCTAAGCAGAAAATAAAGATTTTTTTTTTCTGAATCATTCTAAAAGCTTTCTATAAGTCATTTGTTCTTTAACCAAATAATTTTGGAAATTGTCACAAAAATGCAAATTGTAAGTTGATATTTACATACATTCTCTGTAGGTGTCAGCATTGCTTTATATTGTTATAGAGAACTGTATTTTTTTCATCTCAAAGAAAGAAGACATGCAGACTTGTCATTTTCCACATGAAAGATAACTTTTGCGCTGCCAGTTTTTCTACCACCTATGTCAGACTGAAAGATTCACTACTATATTGCATACACACAACCAAAATAAATGTACAGCAAAAACCTACATTGTTTTCCTATACACCCATCTGAAGTTTTAAAACTTTTTTATTGTAGTTATTTTTCAAACAAATATCAACTGTATAGATGTAAACACAAAGTTCATATAAGCTTTGGAAATGTTTCTCAAATGTTGCAAGGAGCAACAATTCAGTTAAATAAATGCTAAATAAATTGTTAGTCTACCTTCTTTACACAGACAGTAAACTGGATCCAAAAAAGTTCTTTTGATTTTCTAGTGGAATTCTCAGAAAGCCACTATAGGGCAAGTATTATTTAATACCTTCATTCATAAGTTTATCATACAAAAGAAAATCTACCACTGAGATCTGCTGATAATACATTACTGAGATGAATTGTCCACGCAGAAAAGAATTGTATTACCATACTAGAAGTGAATGACCTTGGAAGCCAAAGCAATAGTAATTGGGTGAAAATTAATTGTGTGAAGTACAAGGTCATAAATGAAGCTTAACAACAAGCACTGTTTGTGGGATCTCGGGCATAAAGAGTGATTGAAGAATTATATTAATTAAATAGTCAAACAAAGTTATTATCAGCCTCCTATACTCATGAAAGAGAAACACAATCCAAGCATCTACGAGGCAAGATATTTTCCATTAAAATAAAAGAAACATCAATGACATTATTACAAGCTCAATGAACTTTACTTGAAATGGTGCATATATTCCATTCTTTTTATCAAAGGAACGGGGAACCTCTTTTCCAGGAAGCTATTAAGAGAGCACTTCAAAATCATTTGAAGGGATATGCTAGGTTCCTATATGAGTAGTGGAAAACAAATTAACTACATAAGAAAAAATCAACACAAGAAAAAAAAGTCTACAATCTGCTGAAGAATGACATTAAATCTGGTAAAGAGAGTCTGACACCACTGCCCAAAAAGAATAATGGAGGAAGAAATCCCATCTACTTTTCAAAGAGAGTTCAAAAGAGAACATATGACCTGTCTGCTTGGTCTAAGAATGTGTCCCAAGGAGGCCCGAGTAGCCCAATATTTCATTTGCATTACAGGTTTGAACCTGGTTCTATAGCTTTATCTATTGATAAAGTCAAGTACTACTTAAAGCCACTGAGTGTGGGCAGTCTCAGTTCGTCTAAGTGAAACGGAACAGACGAGAGTTTGTAGCTTTTTGCAGTGGTAGTCTCAGAATCTGTTTAGACTGGATTTATCCTTCCTCATACAGGTGAAAAGCACCTTGATTAGATGTTCCTTGATTCTCAACACTGGCTGGCTCACAAACAACATTTTAAAGTTAGGGAATTTAATTTAGATGAGGATTTCACATTGGGCATTTACTTAAATAGTTTTACCTACGTATTTCCATAACACACACCCTTTTGAAAATGTTGCTTCTAAAGATTTGTTTACATATAACTTTTTGTCTTCTCTGGCCCCCTCCCACCATGTCTCTAATAAATTCATCCATAAAACTGTAGTGCTACACTGACTTATTTTTAGGTCATCTCAAAAATACTTAGAAGCTCCTATTAATGGCACAGTAGAATGCTGAGTTTTCTATAACTCTGTGGCTGCAGAATCCTGTCTCTATCACAGATTTGCCCTTGGGCGGCAGAATAAACAAAGAGAGTATTTATAGCCCTTCTCATACAAAGAGATTTGATCATTCAGAAAGAAGGCAGTGAATTGCACAGAATTTTCTATATCCCCAGGCTAAGTACTAATATTAGTGTTAAGGAAAAGCTGATGTCACCTGATCTGTCACAGTATCTGCATTTGTACATCTCTGGGTAACAATGGGACAAAAAGGTTAACTATTATTTTTTAATTAATTTATTTCAACACAGTCCCATTGTCATGACAGATTTAGAAATACTGGCCTCCACCTGAATTACATCAGATTGCTATAGTTGATACAGGATACAGGAAAAATCAAAGTAACACTTCTCAGAGTTCATCCAAAGAAAGTTTTAAGGAAACAGATGGCTCTGACCATTTGGAAATGGCCCGTAGCTATTACTCTTAATAAGAGAATCTGAAGATGAGGTAGAAAACTCTCCGTCTTTTTTTTTTTTTTTTTCAGGCAGTAATTTGATTCTAACATGAGATTCAGAAGGCTATTGGGAGATTCACAGCTTTTTGTACATAAGCAGGAAATCAACAGAATAAGTTCTATGACTTAACTGGCCTTCTCTAAGTCATCCTCTACCCTCTAAATCCAATATCCTTGTTTTGAAAAGTTTGATTTAAGCTATGTGGCGCCCAGCAGAGCTTTGCTTTGTTGAGAATACCCTTGGCTGGAAGCCTCAGTTACTCAGCTGGATTGACTCCTCTGTGGCTCAGGCTACTTGTGCTGCAGTGTCAGAGATATTCCTCTCTCCTTCCATGCTGAGTACACACACTTCTCACAATCACAGCCATATCCACACCCTCCTCAACCCTGGAATATTCTCATAAAGCTCAGTCTTTCTTAACCCAAACTAGGGTTGATTGCTGTAGATAAAAACTTAAGTAAAAACATGCTATACAAGTTTATGATTTTGCCTAGCTTCTATGATTAATAACTACTTTAAAAGCAAAATAACCTTTTATGACTTTAAAGTATATTAGAATCCAGCAGAACCATCAGATTGATCTCACTTTTTGTTACCTTTCCCTTTATTGTTTGCTGTCAATCCAAAATCCAAATTATTACTAAAAAAATTTTTAAAGTATTTAAATCTTCAAATCCTTAAAACAAACTGCTAAAAATGCAGAGTAATAACAAATTGGATAAATGCTCACATGCAAGGAAATATTTTTAGATTACTAATGTATTGTCATGTACATTACATTTTGTCATATAATAGGTGAAGAGATAATGGAAGTATTTGCTAAGTAATCAATCACTTAGAAAATAAAAATAAAATTTGGGGAATGTCAGGCTGATTTTCTACTGTAAAACAATAAAGTGATTTTCAGTTCAGTGACTTCAAAGCATGAGGACTAGAAACAAAAATATCTTAGAAAGGTGGGAATCCCCTTATGAGCTATGACACAGAGATCCTGTTAGTATTGCTGAAAGGGACAGAGTTTGAAGATGTCAGAGATAAGGAGGAAAAGTTGGGGTTTTTTTTTATCTTATGATACTATGATTTGAAGAAAAATCATATTCACATTTTAGTAATAATTCATCTGAGCAGACTGGAGCTTGCAGTGCAACTTTTAAGGGAAGTGTGCATCCTACTCTTCATTGATTAGGCCCTTCCTAAGTAAAACCTAGTTACATAGGAACAGAGGCCAACTGGATTACTTCTACTTTGTTCTAGAATGAGGAAAAATTATTTCTGACCACATCATTGTAGCGTTGGCAAAATTGATGTCTAAAAGTAGGTGTTGAAATGGAAAGGGTAATCACAGTGAGATACATAGAGAACAGACCAGATGCAATTTGAATTCTTGAAAGCTGGTACACTACTTTCATTTTGGTTGTGATTTTAAAAGAATCCCTTAAAATTAAAAGAAACTGGAGTGTTTCAAAACATTGTAAAAACCAAGTACTTCACAGAGAGTTTGCAGCTACTGTAGTAGGATATAAATCTGAGTGTCAAAGATAAATGCACATTGTCATAATAAATTAGGAAACCTGTAATTAATATGTTTGGTAGTTTTCACTACTGTTTTATATCCATAGATACCAAAGATTAACTTACTCCTAGTGACTTTTTCTAGTTTTCTATTTAACAGTTGACTAAATCTTAGATATGTGTATACAGATAACTGTTATTAATACTTCAAATAGCTATAATGAGTGTAGAATATGGTGTACTGAAAGTACCAGATACATTTATACAACTCCATTGCAAAACAGCTTTTAATGTGATTGCACATTACATTTTCCCTAAAGTGCAAGAGTAATAGTAATCACTGGATTCAACACTTTGTTTCATATTGGTAGTACAGAATGTGGATCCATGCCCCCAGATTTCTCAGGAAATTAGGTGTTTCACTTTTTCTCTCCCAAAACAGTACCTCACAGGATCTTTTTGGCAAAGACAGTGACAGAAACTCATTCTCCAGGGCAACACAATTTCCTCAGCTACAAGACCCAACTCATTCGAAACACATATCCCAACATCCTCAACAAAACTGAGATGAGTCTTGCAAACAACAGACTCTTTCAGTGTTGTGCTGATTCATTCCAAGCACTGTTCATCCTGCACACTGAATGAGGCATTCCTGTGGGAAAACAAAGGATGAGATCATGTAATTAAAGACTATCTCATAATGTACACAGGGATTGAACTATAATGGCCTCAACAGTCTTAATTCTATTTCTTAACTCTTGAGAGATTGAGTGAGGTTTTTGTTTTCTAAACCAATAGTTATGAGCAAAGACATTTTAAAATAACCAAAAACTCCAAACAAAAAAAACCAAAATAGCCACATGGAACCATACGAACTACTGCTTTATGGTATGTAAGGAGAATTACCAGTGGATCCAACTGGAGTGGAAAACAAAAAACACTGCCCCTTTTGTTGAACATTCTATTCTCAATTTGCCTATCCATTAATGTTTATATCTTTTCCAGAAATGTTTTGATTTTAATGTAATTCTGGCAGATTAAATTATTTTCAAATCCTGCCTTCTGATTCCCACCAGGTCACAGGCTTGCTTACTCCAGAAGGATGCTGATGAGTGTCTTCATATTCCCCAGGCCTACCTGACAAACAGAGTCCCTACAGACCTTGTTCTCTGCCTACCTGACAAACAGAGACCCTACAGACCTTGTTCTCTGCCTACCTGACAAACAGAGACCCTACAGACCTTGTTCTCTGCCCTTTCTCTTCTGAGAGCTCTGTCAAGTTGGACACAGAATGGTCATTCCATTCTGAAGGAAATTTTAACTTTTTGTAGGAATTCTAATTTAAAAGCATTAAGTTTCTGAACCTCTCCTAAAATGGATGTCATTCTCTCCTCCCTCAGCAAGTCTCTGGTACATGTACAGCTCACCTGGAAGCTAAAAGCCTGAAACTCAGGCATTCATTATTCTTTGACCATTCCCGACAGCTGGATCTTCTGCAAGACCTGACAGCCATCCCACAGCAAGAGATGACTTTGAAAAAACATCCCTCCTCCCTGAAATTCTAGATCTGGAAAACACTTTGTTTTGAAGCTGCAGAGAAACAGACTGCAGACACTCGTGCCTCATGTTTTCTGTCTCAGCACAGCAGTCCTGCAGCGCCTGGTGCTGCCAGGCAGCAGCACAGGCAGCGCTGCTCTGCAGGAGCAGGAGCCCAGGGCAAGCCCAGCACAGGCCTGGCACAGCCCCACAGCACACCAACACCATGGGCAGAAGAAGGCACTGGAAACAGGGCCCATCCAGCAGGGAGCAGCTGGAGACAAGGCTTGAGTTAAGGCTGCAGAGGGGAACAGAAGGGATAGAGCAACAGTCTACCTGCAATGCAAGTTCAACATCCAGCAAGGGAAGCAGGATTGGAAAGACAGACAGACAGATGGACCCAGCACAGCCTAGAAGGGACTGAAGTCTCTGGTCTGAGCTTTAATGAAGCCCCAGGACCCCAGGCAGAGGGTGTGTGGGTGGGGGTCCCAGGTGAGGCTGCTCAGGGATACTAATGCCTACTAGTGCACTCAGGGCATGAGAAATGTTATGTTCAGTGCTGGGGTTAAAACTAGGAATAGAAGGATCTTCAGAGCATCAGCATGTTCAGTAGCTTGCAAGCTCCACAGGGAGGGTGTGAGCATCTATGAATAATTCCCATTTTTTTTTCCCTATATTCATTTGGGGCTTTGTGGCTAATATCACTTATTTAAAGGACTTACTCTTCCTCTCTTTCTTTAGTTATATTTTGATTTATATTGGCTTCATTTGTTTGAAGCCATATCCTTCCTTTCTCTGTTCTTTTTGTCTCCTTTGTTCATATTTTATGTTTGTTGAAATGTAAACTTCTGGGGACTGCAGTGCTGAACAAGTTCCTCAACTCTAGTTGAACTCATTAATGTTGGGAACAAGAGCTAATGGAGCATAAAGGATGTAAAAACTTTTATTCTTCACTCCTGGAGGTTTTTCCATCACATGTGCTTGAAACTCCACTTCCAAGAACCATTTCTAAGTTTTTCTAGCGTGAAGAACAAGTGGTGAGTAGCACAGCAACACCATAAAGCAGTGCGGCACTGATGGTGAAAAAATGCTCCATAATCACTTGAACCTTAGGGCATATTAGGGTGCTGTTTCATGAATTTTGCCAGAGCACCTTTTTTTAAAGATTTTGCACCAGAAAGCACCATCCTATATCGGATACTTTCTGACACAAAAGGTAGCAGGTCATAGTCTTGGTTGTGTTCTATTTCCTTTTCCCTGTTTAGGAACCAAAAACTGCTGGCAGAGCAGACAGGAAACTGTCAGTGTGGAAGAACTTCACTGGGCTTATTGATGCCATGCAACACTGGACTTTAGACGCACTGAGCATTGAGAGCAGTACAGATACATTGTGAGAATCAGTTACACCAAAAAAAAATCTATATTTACCTGCTACAAGGAGAAATTGCACCCAGCAGCACAGCTGACACAAATCATCTTAGAGTAATGGGCATAGCACCGGGGTACTCTGCTGACTTCACCCCTGCTGTTAATTGCTGATCTCTCCCTGTACAGTTGGATGCAGTCATGAACTAGTTCACTCACTCTCTGACCAAACACCACACAAGATATTATTGTCCCAAAATTCCTCAGAGATTCAGAAGCTGACCCTCTCAACCTCTCTATGAAGCAGATCCAAGAAAGATTTACAAGCTTAGACACGGTTCCCTGCTAGCATGGACTAAATTCTTTACAGACCACGGAGCGAACAAAGTGGTGTCATGACTTATGTGCCTGTACTTGGACAGCTATCCAAGTGCTAGAAAATCCAACCTTAATTAAGATGTTAAAACAAGCTGTTAGAGATGCAGGATTTGACTGCTTACATAAAAAAAAATTATGCTGGTTAGATAAGTATGCTTATCATAGCATTTTTACATATCTTCATTATTCCAGTGGACTGTTTCCAATCTAGTAACATATTTCTATATATTTTCACTAAAGCCCAAGATACAGAGCAAAGCACTCTGGGCTTTCTAAGTGAGAAGATGATCAAAATTCATAAATATGCATTTAGTAATTCACTCGGCCAGTGCTAAACGGAACCCTTTATACAGACTTTTCAAAAACATTCAGTGTGTGAGGTGAGTTCATTAATGTGGTGTAGCAGATTTGGAGCAGCCAAGATTTGGCCTAGACCAAGAATGATCAGCTTCATCACTGCTGGTTTTACTAATAGACTCTTCTGATGATACAAAGTAGGACTAAAACGCCTAAAGAACTGCTGTTTTCCTGGTCCTCTTTCTGGTGCAGAGGCTGTTCTTGGGAGAATTTTGAAGTAACTGAACTATAATTCTAGTTAGAAAGCACTCACACAAACTCAAATTAAATACAATATTCAAACTGTTCAAACATTTAATTATGCATAAAGCAGAGAATTATTTTAGTGATGAATAAATCAGAATGAAATGTTGTGGAGGGCTTGGAAGAAAGTAAAATACCCTGGTTAGTAGCAATTCCAGAGGGGGGCTGTGAATATGATCAGAGGACTGGAGCACACATCTCTCCTGTGAAGAAAAACTCAGAGAGATGGAGTTGCTTAACCTAGAGAAGAAAAGGCTCATGTAGATTTTGTGACAGATGGTGACTTTTACTAGGGCCTGCAGTGACAACACAAGGGGTAAGAGTTTTAAGCTGAAAGGAGGTATATTTAGATCAGTTACAAGCATGAAATTTTTGACAGTGAAGATGGTGAGGTGCTGGAACAGGTTGCCCAGAGAAGTTCTGGATGCCTCACTCACAGAAGTGTCCAAGGCTAGGTTGGATGGGGTCTTGAGCAACCTGGGATAGTGGAAGGTGTCCCTGTCCATGGCAGGGGCTTTGAAACAAGATGATCTTTAAGGGTCCTTCCTACCCCAACCATTCTGTGATTTTCAGAGTCTACTCTCTTGACTTATCTTTAAGCATATGAGATTTTATATTATGGTCATGTTTGTTTATAAACACTTTGATAATTACAAAAACTTTTAATTGACCACTTCAACCCATCCTATTCATTTAAATTGATAAAACAATTTTCTTTAATATTATAAATATATTTTTAAAGTACACAAATTATAAGGTCCTCCTTCTGAGATCAGTGAATATTTAGCAAATTTTGAAGTATAACTCTGGGACATATACAATGCACATTTGAGTTATAGAAAATTCTAGTACGTACAAACAGAATAGATGAAATTGTGTCTCAGATATTGAAATGTAGACTGCTAAACATAAATAGCAACAAACCACTGACCTTTGACTAAAATGTAGCAATTGCATTGTGTTCAGGTACTGGGTTTGACCTGCTAAGAGAGCTTTAGTAAGATAATAAAAAAGGCAGTATTTAAACAAATCTTGACCAGTTTTCATGGTTGTGTTTTCATGCAAAATCTATGTTAGAAAAAAATAAACAGCATTATATTCCATTTTACTTGATAAAAGACTTGAAAAAAAGCAGTATCCTAGCAACTAGACATCAGAACTTTCCAGGGCAAACACCTCGAACCTTCACTGTGTCAAGCAATAAAAAGAGAATAATAAAATTCCAAACTCGCAATAAATCCTAACATCAAACCTGAAAATAAAACAGCTCAAAAATACATAGTAGATTTGAGCTCGTTTTTTTTCTGGCAGAAGTATATGCTGAGACAAATTTCATAATACAGTTCTGTGATTGATAAGGCCAGAGAGTTTTGCATTCTTGCCCATATAGGTCTCTAACTATGGATCTCTAAAACTTTATTGTATAAGGTTCCTTTTAATGACTTTTATTTCATGTCCAACAACTGTCTTTTTCTGGACTTGTTCCTCCAATTCAACAAGCTGTGTTGTGGTCCTCTCCTCAATCTGCTCCAGCCTAAAACAACACAAACTGTCATTAATACATGAGGATACTTGATAAGTATCAGGGAGTACAGATCCCTGGAACATCTAAAGAATGTGCCAGAAGTGGGCCACAACCAATAAACTACAAAGCCATTTTATAAAGCCAGCTGTATAATAGAACTACATTCATTTAATGTCTCTTCAATGCTTTCAAAGCACTTACTGATCTAATCAAATGAAACTCTATCTCTAGCTTTATCATATACTATTGATGCCTGTTTCTAGAAGACCACTGAAATTGCTGTTAGCAAATGGCATGCTGAAATGTGTGCACTATTTCCAGTAAATTCAAAACTCCTCACTGACCTATGGTACAAAACAGAATGGCACAGAGGAAGTTAACTATAAACATATTGGTGCTTTTGCATGAGAAGGGCACACGGATTGAGGGGGAGGCCAGGCTGAGGGAGAGAATCTGGGAAAGCCAAAGCCCAACTCCACCAGTATTCGTGTCAGGCAACATCTTGCCAATGACCATCAGAAGGAAGGAGGGTTCAGCTTCTAGGTAGGTTTCCAGTTCAGATATCAGAGTGCTCTGCCAGCCAAAACCCCTCTGTTGGGCCTTCTGCTCTACATGCTGGGACTTGGGCAGAGGTTAGCCAGGGAGAAACTCATCCGGAAATGGCTCTGGCTGTATCTGAGAGCCAAAGGTTACTCGCAGCTCACGTGCTCCGTCATGCTGACTTGGAAAAAGGCCCGTTTCTCCCAGTAGGATATCGCAACCATCAGGTTATCAGGCAGTTTCCATTCCTCTGCACATAGCTACTCCACTGTGATTTGGAAAGTACCACATTTACAACAAGAAAAATATACTACATAAAATTAATGACCTAGGCAAAACTGATAAAGAAAACTGAGAAGATCAAGAAAGTATATGTACTTGGCAATGACTAAAGCAAAAATAAAATGTTTACTAGTGCAGGTAATTTAAAGGCTTATTCTGTGCACTGCTGTTTTCTATCTGGAAAGAAGGATTCCATCTTTAAGGAAGAATTAGCTTTTTCAAAGGGGACTAGTTACTACAGAATATGCAGAAAAACCTTATGCTATCTAGAGTTAAATACTTTTAAATTCCACATAGGGCTCCCAGAAGAGAATCTTAGAGGATTTCAACTGATTGTTTTTATTTTCTGAGACTTTTTAATAACTTAGTCAACGTCAGAAAACTGGAGCGGTACCAATATTCTTTTGCTGTTATTCAAAAGGTCATGCAAGATGAGCCAGGGAACAGAAGGACAAATGGTCTGACGTCAATCCAAACATACAGAACTGAAACAGATAAGATGCTTCATTTTTATAAGTTATTATTCATACTGTCACACAGCTATAGGATCATTCCTTCCATCAGCCTGATATCTTCTCAGGAGATCTCCATTTCAAAATGTCTGGCAGCCCCAGGCTTAAGGCAGTTGCTTGGAAGGTGAGAAAACTTTCTTCTTACCAGGCTGAGAGAGGAATCTGAGCTCCCCATGTAGGCATGCTAGCACTCAGACATATAGGAGAACCACCTCTTTCCTGAGCATCTCAAGCCAGCTTTCTTATGTGTGCAGTCAAAACAATTTGGGTGTTTCAGAGAATTTCATTATAATTGAAAATATTTGCCATATTTATGATATATTAATATTATCCAATTTATGAGTTTGGACATAAGAATAGTAACTGATAATACCTATTTCAGAAAACCCTGCCCTAAAATTGATCAGCAAAGGTTCTTGCAATCACTGTGTGTTTTCTTATTCAAAGTAATTTCTAAGAAAATTTTAATATGAAAATTTCCAAGTCTTTCCACATCCAAACTGCACAGTCGGTCTGCCCATCTCACCTTCAGGGAGCTGTAGTACTGCTTAGTTACAGCACATCTTGCTTCCACACTCACCAATCATGGAAGAAAGTATAAATAAATCAATTTATGAGTGTGTCTGCAGATGTGTGCACACACAGGTACACTACACACATCAGCACAGCTTCCCTCTGCTACCTTATTCTTTGCCTTGCTCAGCTGTACAAAGACAAGCAATGTAAGTACAGGTGCTTGGCAATCTAATTTAAGTAATTGGTTTTTTCTTGAATTACACACATTACATTACAGCTTTTCAATCTCATGTTTCAGTAATACTATATTGAAATATGTTGCAAATTAAATTATTGCTATTTATTTAATTCATTAAGTTCCATACCAGCAGAGTACATAACAGAAGTGATCCAGGCTCAAAACCCAATTATGGAAAATGTTTTGAAAATTGTAAATTATTTAAATATTTTTAAGTAATTTTAAGTAATTCTATTATGTTTTTATCCTGTTAACTTAAAAGCATCACTTAATTACCCTGAAAAAAGGTAAAAGGCAAATTTTCTAGGAAAAAAAGTCCCAGTAGCACTAATATTTGTGTCATCTCAAAATAAACTACATTTAACATTGACCAGTAATTAATGTTATAGAGGTGAAACTGTCCAGAGGTCCAGATCCACAAAGTTTACATTAATTCTATACAGTTATGACACAAGACCAAAACTTGGGCTTCAGCTTTTGAGCTGAACTAGGTGTTTAAATGAATTTTCATAAGCCTCCAGGCTCTCAATTAGCCTTGAAATCAAAGAAACTTAGGGGCATATCTAAACTTTGAGTGTATTTGGCCCTTTGTTCCATTTTTTAATACACAAGCACTTAAAGCACTTAAATAAGTTAGAATTATAAATCCCATGACTTTAAACCCAGATGGGAACCAAAACATTTATGTTTTTTTGGCTTCTGAAAGGTCTTTCTGTTCAAAGTAATTTCTGATTACAAGAACAGATCCTGCTGTTGGACTATAAAGTCATTGGTCCTTTATTTCAATTTATGCCTTTTAACTGTAAGGATCTGGACCTTTTCTTCTAGTGGAAACAAAACATTTGTGTAAATTTGTGAACCTGAATACTATTACAATCACCAAGGTATTATACCTTATTTATGATCACAACCAGTAGAAATAATAATAAAAAGTTGCTTTATTCAAGCACACCTGGAAAAGTAATTCCAAGAGCTTTTTATTGTCTTGTTAAAGCAATGATTTTCAGCCACTCTGTACATATGAAACCTAGAAAATAGACAGAATTTCTTAATCAAAAATGTAGTATAAAGAAAGCAGACTGCTACCTATGTATGTACAATGTGAAATTTTGGATCTCCCATTTTAGGTCTCTCTCCAGCAATATTGTCTCACTGCCTCCTGAAAGAAAAGCTCTCTAGTGTCACTGGAGAACAATTCCAAATAACCTCACTTTCCCTGCCTCATAAGTGGAGCTTTCACTTCCCTTGGGGTGTAATTGTGAAGTCAATCCACCCTAAAGCAAAGCTTTACCTGCAGACAGCTCCCACCACTGACAACTGGAACAGTGGTGGTGGCTTATGGCTTCTGGTCCCTGTAGGAGCTATGCCACTGGTATCTGGCAGCCTCCTTGGATCAAAGCATAATTAGAAGCATCTCCAAGAAAAAAGAATTTTAAAACAGCCCAGCACCTATTCCTATCATTCCCGATGTCTTACTATTCCCCAGAAGCTGGGGAAACACTGCAACTGCTTTATGTTGCATCCCCTGGACTCTACATCCATATCTCACATCTGCCTCATCAGCAAGAACAGCAGACTCATAATTCCCATTTGCATCCTTCTATCCCCACTGTCTCTTTCCCTCTCTCCAGAGAGCCCATTTAATAGTGCAGAGCTCCTTTGATCTCTGTATTCCCGCTTGAACAAAACAGCTGTGTAACTTTGCAACTGCATCTCCTGTTCCTCCAAGAACACATCCACATCATTTTCCTGCCTCTCTTCTGAACATGTCTAGTCAGAGAAGATCAATATGCAAGACAGAATCACTTATAAGCTCATATACCATTACCACTTCTCCCCCATAATCAATCCCAGAAGCAAAAGTCAGGAAACTCTGAGACAGCACAGTAGAGAGAACCAGTTGTTACAAACTCACTTTTACTTTATATTAATGAGGCTTTCTGGCTTTGTTAACTTTGGCTGTTAAAAGGACATTGTTGTAAAAAAGCCTCTGAAACATCCAGCCAGAGCCAAGGCTTTGCACCTGTGTGCAAAATCTTATTCACGTGCATATATTTCACAAAGATACCTCTGTGCACATGATGATAAAGGTGGAAATACAATAAGAAAACGGGGTCTTTGGCATAGCTTTGAGTGAACCCTCATAGGACTTGAAGAAGTCAGCAGGTGGTAGTTCTGTATGTCTGACATCCATGATCATCTGTTTAAAATGTCTTTGGTAGGGAAGGGTAAGAAAGAAAAGACTTGATGAGTAGAGTGTCCTGCATTTGTTCATTATTTGAAAGAAAAGTATCAGAAATAAAGAGCTTATCTTCTGACCAACTGGCTGAAAATTTGTTTGCTACTTGGGGAAAATGTAAAACAAGAAAATAAAAGAGAACAGTTGTTGTATATCACCAATTTGCTCTTTCTCTTTCAGACATTTAATTTTGTGTGAATGGAGTTTAATCATCATGACAATGTTAAGGTCTAGAAAGTAGTACACATGCAAAATTTATATAAATACAAACATTATATTTATACATTGCTTTTAAACCATAAAATAAAAGTCCACTTTTGATAAATATCCCTGTCTCCTATAGTCATTTATTTCCTACAAGAATTGTTTACTCAAAGTTCACTGTACACCTCAAAAAATCAGAGAAATTAAAATAATATTATTTTTAAAATGTTTTTTCTCCAAAGGAAAGATAAATAGTTTCCCAAATGAATACCTCCCCTCCTACCAGCCTTACTTACTAACTCCCATGGAGAATTAAACTCAGGACCTTCAGAACAGATGGCAAAGGCCTTATCTGCTTTCCTACCACAGCATGAGGCAATATAGGTTTGCCTGATAATGCACCCAAAATGAGAAAAAGGTTTATTAACCCCTCTTAATATATTTACACCCACCAAACAAATACTTTTTAAATTTAGTCTACACATTTTGACTTTTGCAAGTCAAATTAATTCACAAAACCAAAAAGCAAAAAAATTCACAAAATCAAGTATTAAACCTGAGATACTAAAGAAATTGTTTCCATTTTAGTGGTATTCCAGGTGTACATTTTGTCAAATCTCTGGCACATTTCATTCTCTGTCTTTAATTAAAAGACAGTTAATTTTCAGCATTTATTTTAATAACTTCAGTGTTAATTTTCTAGTTATTTTACATCTTCCTTCCACATTTGTTCTTAAATTTTACCATAGCTTTGACCCTGCTTTGGCCTGTGCTATATGATGAGCTCATAGTGGTTTAGCAGATGAGTAAGCTCAGTTCTGACACTGCATGGGTCCTTTTGCTCTATCCATTTTCAGCTGCCCACCTACAAAATTCTTACAACAAAAAAACCCTAATAAAATATTTCCTGCAAACTATAAAAAATATGCAGACATCAGACCAAAACCAGCTGCTCTCCTGAAATCCTTTTCTTTTTCACTAAGCAATTTATATCTAGCTAATACTCAATTCCTGAACATTTCAGCTTTTATTTGAATGCAACAGCCTTAAAATTTGACAATGTTTTGCATATTATTGTATTAGTCACGGTTATATTAAAAATTATTTTTAATTTTTAGTGATTTGAAAAGGCAACAAAATTAAGTTAAGGGTGATCTGTAAACAAAAGGGAAAAAAATAGTGAAAATGTTTTGAAGTAGGGAGTGAAAATCAGTGCCTGATGGTAGCAGATCTGATGGCCATTGGGGTCCTGAAGGATATGTTGATGGGCTCCCAATGTTTTTTTCTAAAAGGTTATTTATTTACACAGTTTTCTGTTTTCCCAGGATCCCTGTTAGAATGCACAGGGAACCAGAAAGGCATACACCTTCTTTACAGGGAAAAGAAAAAGAAAGACAAAATTACTTCTAAACCCAGTATTTTTGCTGTTTGGATTACAGCAATATGAGCTGAGGTTTACAAAGCTTGTTCTAATTAACTCACCCATGTTCTTTCACAGAATGGCAACTACAATGTGACCATTCAGCTGTTTACCAACAAATGAACAAAACTTATAGGAATGTACATGAATAGGTAAGAATGATTGTGGTTATAATCTCCCTGTATAAACATTGTCTGTGCATCAAAATAATTCTGTCATTAGATGGAAAGAGTTGAAGGTCTTGTTTACGTATAGAAATACTATTGTTCTTCTTAGGACCTAGATAGCTCAGAGTTCCCTGCACTGTACCAGAGTACCTGGACTCTGTACCAAATAATATCCATGTCTTCTTCCTACACTGCTGTTGTACTGACACATCCTTGCAGCAGGGAGCCCTGCCTTTGTTACTTGTGATGGAATCCTCACGACTTACTTACACAGTCAGTGAGATTTCACACTCCATTAGAGCCTAACACACACACTTACATAAGGAGTGAAGACTGAGCAGGGCATTGTAGTACCAAAATCTAAAGCATGTCCCAAAAGAGGTTTCTGGAAGTGCCCTTTATCCAAGTATTCAATGCTCATGCATTCTTTAGAATCAGCAAATTAACTCCAGAGTTGATTAATATGGTTTTATCCTGATTAATACGGTTTTTAGCTTTAAGCACTAAATACCTTGAAAATACTAAGCAGTTTAGCAAAACATCTTTAGCCAGTTGTTGCAGTCATCTACCTTTAGGAAACTGTAGTGTTTTCACATTACCCAAACACCTTGATTAGACTGAGCAAAGGCATCTGGAAAACAGTTAGCAAAGTTGCTGAGAAAAGGAACCATGTCTTACATTATTGCTTCTGGGAGAATATTTTTCCAGTGTTTGGTGCCTGGGTGCCATCTGTGATGAAAGTAATAAAAAAGGGAAATGAAAAGTAAAAAAAAAAAGGGGGGAATGAAAGGTAGAAGTTCAAATAGTATAATAAACAGCAATTTTTCAAATATTTTTAGAATATTTGTGATGATTTATAATTAATAACTTAACTTGGGGAAAAGAATTAGCATAGACTAGTTACATGGTACATCTAGGACAAGCATAGTTATTTTTAGTTAAGACATAATTTTTATATCTTGCTATTTGGATGAATGTCCTCTTTGGTCTTTGTACTAGTGTTTGGTCCACCCTAAATACTGCAAGTATTTTCCTCTTTGTGAAGTTTCTATTGTGTTCTTCCACAATAGAAAGGAAATGGGGGAAGAAAGAGAAAGAAGGCTGGCCACAAGGCTGACCACAATGAGACTGGCCATGCTTTCAGCTGGGACACTGGCACTTAGAGATGGAAAACTTCTTGGCAAGATTATTTCCCCTTGTGTAATTTCAAAATGGAAGCTCATGAAGATATCTCGTGTAGACCTATTAGAGGGAGTAATATTGAGGGAAAAAAAAAAGAAAATATTTCACAAGTAACAAATCCCTACTTTCAAAGCATGAATGCATGTTCAGTATCAGAACAGTTGAATCTAAAATCTCTAAGCAATATTTTATAATACTCCTTAATTTTTAGCCCTGCATGCACAGATTTTGTTTGACACTTCCAAATCATGATCCTGTCTTTTCCTATTTTCAGCAGAGGAGAGACTTAAAACATACTTGCTTCTTCCTCTGAATACTATTTTCCCACTTCTTTTAAGCATTAAGAAATTATCTCTAATTATAAAGATTCTGTAATACAGATGAAAAAGTCCCATTAGAAAATGGTGCAGTATTCAAGGCAAGAATGACTCTTCAGCTCATTCAAAACTAGGTATTCATCCTCTTTGGCTTTTCCCTCATGATCAGAAACCAGCACAGGAAAGCATCCACAGGTAATATATGCTCCTTGTAGCTACATTAAGCTTGACTACTCTTTTCATCTTTTCTAAATGCAGCAAAACATTTACCAGAAAACCTGTTCAGTAAATACAACTATAAATATTCTTACAGCTCTGTGACATGAACATCTTCACTGAGCTGCCTGGCGAGGGGTGCACTGGGGCCTGACACGAGGGACCAGAGTCAGACAGTCAAGAGCACCAAGAGCAGGAAATTGGCTTTTTACAACCCATTGTTATCCCTCCCACCAGCTTCTTCCAGGCAAAACAAGCAAATTAGCTACTTCAGGATTAGATCTGGTAGCATGGTGCAAGTAAAATTGTACTGCTGGTAACTGAGTTTTCCTCAGAAACATGTTCAAGGATGACAAGGAAGAGCAAGCACATTGAGGCCAAGCACCAGTCTTGAACAGCTGCACAGCTGACACAAGGGTATGCTCAAGGGGAAAATGGTTTAGACAGGAGGCTCTCCAGCATGCAGCAACAGGCCAGATCTCTCTGCAATAAAGGCTTTGGAGCATCCATATGGCGAAGAAATTAAAATTATTATATTGACAAATACATATTCCCTTTCACCTATGGGCAGAGTAAAGGACAGCAAGAAATGAGAAGGCTTATTTCATTTTATAATTTAAAAGAGTCATTTTACAAGTTCATGTAACTGGAGGATGCTAACACATAACAGCATTTGGAATATAATTAAAACTTGTGCTAATCACTGCATAAATTGTGATACTATTCTTATGACTGTATGGGTAAAATTTTTATAGTCATTCTTGAAAGCACTCTGCATCAGAAACATTTCTCTTCCTTATCCACAAATTTTACAGGTATATCAGTTTTGCATATGAAATTTGATAACTTAAAGAGAAATTGCGTTAAATCAGTAACATGCCAAATATCTGTCATTTTGATTATTTCCTGCTTAGTAAGTACAATATTTCTAGACCCTATCATGTTTATTAAAAGTAGTTATATTTCAAATGGGATTCTCTACCTTCCCTTTATCTACTTACATTATCAAAATGCCATGAATTCAATAAAATTGACTTTTAATATATATACGTTTTATTAATCCAAAAGCCTCAGAATCTGCTCAGCTGTAAGGTATTTTTGGAAAATAAGAGGCTTCATCAGAGCCTGGCATAACTATCATCCAGGAAGCTACTCCTGTTGTATGTTCCATTCATTTAATAGAGAAAAAATAAAATGTATCAAGCTAACAGTGGCTGAATGGAACAAATGAGACATCTGCTTTTGTGACAGAATTATATTTTTAGAAGTTGTGTCTTCAGCATTGTTTTCTGTGGCTGTAACAGACTTGGCTGAAAAGGGTAGAAGGATATGGGTTGATTACCTCTAGGGTGATCAGCAGCCAGGCCAGTCAACAAACCTCCTGGGGCGCTTGCTATGTTTTTTTAGGAGAACACCAATAACTATGTGGCATGGTTACTACTTTTTCTCCTCCTCCTCTTCTAAGATTGGCTGTGAGGAGGCTTATTTTAAGGACCTAGTCCCACAGAAATAAAAAACAAAGCAAAAACTTGATTTCATTTTTCTCTCTTACTTTTTTTTCATGTGGACCACTGTGTTTATTCTTCAAGTATCTGAGAATGCCAGGGATATAAGGAACAGTAAATTTTTTTTCTTATCACAGTATCTTTTCCTGTCAAGTGAAGGTGAAAACTCAGCTCCAATCAAGTTTTAAGAAAGAACAGAATATCATGTGTTCACAACAGATATCATATTTTTTTCCAATTATATTTATGAATAACCTCTGCTCTATTCTATAGAATAGCCTCTCTCTGCTCTGTTATAGAACACCTCACAGATCAAACCCCCAACCATGCTAATGCCTCTGTCAGTTTTTCTCACTGTTTACAATTCTCCCCATAAGTGAGTAAGGTTTTATTATTTTTAGTCTGTAGAGGATCACTCTTTCATGGATGCTGCTATCCCAAAAGCGATGTAGATTATAGGCTGCATTTTCACGTCGAAAAACGTGTTGAGTATCTGATCACCTGTCCGCATTATCTGTAATCAAAAATTTCTTGAAGCTAAGATCTCAACTCTAATATTTATCAAAAAACTAAGTGAAATTTGCCTCTTTTTTTGTGATTTTTTTATTGTGAGAGTTTTAGCTTTTACTACCCAAAACCAATTTAGTGTAAAAATTTTCCTGAAATCTGAACTACTTCATAATAGTCTTCTTAAAGACTCTAGAATAATACTTTGACTGAGTTGCTCTACAATGCAACTGCTGACCAAATTATCCCAGGCCTTCATTTCATATGGGCAACAGAAATCAATGTGTGGCTCTCCTTTTGGTTTACCTCCAAAGTTTCCAAGACGAACATATTAATAATTAAAATATTACCTTCTTTAGGTCTTGTACAACTGTGGTACAAGATCAACTGCCCTGGAAAGGTATATGTGACTATCACACCACAGCTGCTGGCTCACAGCAGGGATTTCTCCTCTTGAAGTTCATTTCCAGGACCAGATTAAGAAGCAGTAGCCTACAACAGGGAGATTTGCTATCCCTATTACCAGTCACTCTGCTTCTCTGCATTTTGCTGTAACTTAATAGAGACTAAAAATAAAAAAATCATATAAACATATAAACATATAGAATCACAGAATGGCCTGAGTTGGATAGGACCTTAGGGATCATCTAGTTCCAACACCCCACACCTGTGGAGAGGGATGCTCCTCACTAAGTCATAAAATAAAATAAAATACACCATAAAAATAAAAACTGAGAGGTACATTATGTTAGCAGTCATTGGCTCAGTAGGCTGCCTCTTCAGAGGATACACTGAATAGACAGCATCTCTTAAAAATATATTATTCCCTGAAAGTGTTGGGTTTTGTGCATGCAGCATACTGTACTCAAACCGAGCCACTTCAATGTTTATTGTATTATGTATTGTATTGCATAATGATACGACTAGCAAAATGCAAGTCCATTATACCCTAGCAGTTCACAGCCAGTATTGGTTATCTCAAAACAAGAAAGACGTGTCTGGAAAGCCTGCATGAAGTGAAACAAACATCTCTAATACAACTTTTGGCAACAAATTTAATATGGAAATGCATTTTAAATTGCATTTATAATGATGGAAATTCCTGCTCACAAAGACATATTGTGCAGAGAAGCACATATTCCATCTGCCTGGGCAACGTGAGGACTCTCAATGCTGAGCAGAATGGAATGTCTGACTCCAGCTCCTTTCTGTAGTCAGGCTGTGCACCAGCTTTGATGAAGCACAGCAAATTTGTTTGGTTTTGGGGTTGGTTTTTTTTTGTTTGTTTTTTTTATTTGAGGAAAAAAAAGTAAAATTGTTCTGTGGGGCTCTCATCCATCATATGCATAGAGTCTTGTCACAAAGTGACACTGTTAGAACAGTGTTGCAGAAAAGCAGACAGAAGTTGGAGCTTCTCACTGATTGCAATTCACTGTAATTTCATATACTGTAAAATATAAAACTTACACCCACAGTCACCAAGCCTCATACCTAAGTACAGATAGTATCTTTTGGAAATGTCATTATAAATTTCAAAAAATCTCCTACAAGCAAAAACTGGGATCATATAACATTGCCTCTGGAGCTGCACAACACAGGATGTAAAACCCAGATAATATGTACATATTTTCTTATATGTATATATTGCAGTTCTTTGTATTCTATTTCTATGATTAAAAGTTCTTTTACAGTAATATTGTTTCCATCTATCTTGATATCTACTAATCTAAAATAACTGCTATTTTGAAGTTATTTTTCAGTAAACTATAACATTTCCAAGGACTAGAACTTGAACATTTCATAACCATTACACAATAGTGTCATACACACACAGTTCACTGAACATTACAGCTATAAAATTCATACCCCTTACTTATTAGTGGGTCAACTGATTCTTTGACACCCTGCTGAGCTTCTCAGGCCACATGTTTATGTATAGGTCTTCCTTTATATATAGATCTCCCTTTTGTATCCAGCTCAGTCTCCCATACAGTAGTAAAGCATACAGAAAAAGCTGGTGTATCTTTCAGAACAACAATGAAAACAGCACTATATAGAAATGGAATTTGGTTTCTGCATTCACTCAGGAAAGCTCGACCAAAAATATTTGATTTTCAGCAATGCCATTGGGTTCCTACTCAATCTATGCAACTGCATGAAATCTGTGTGAATTGCCTGAAGCAGTAAAAGCCATTCAACCTCCATTTTTAATTTGGTTTCTTTCAACGCTGAATTTGTGAACTGTAGTGCTATCTTCATTTCATCAAGTCTCATATTTTACCATTACAGAGTCTCAAGCTCTACAGACACACAGTTTCATTTCCAGATTAATTAAGAAAAAGAAATTACTAGGTCACAATTCTTCTCCTTCCACAAGACTTGTGGAAGAGGTTTGAAAACCTTCATCATAGTCAGCTTTCATAAGCTAAGCTGTTCCCTAAAATCCTTTGATATCAGAGCAATTGCACCAGCAGAACGAATGAATCAAATGGAAAACCATACCCTGTTCAGAATTCATGACGCCCTCAGGACCAAATGGAATATTCAGACACATGTCTGTAATGGGGGAAGATGGTATCCTTGATGGAAGGACAGAACTTTACTGTACTGGTCATTATCACAAGAAGTGTAATCATTAACCATGCAAATCATTTTTTTTCTGAATGTGCATGTAAAGACAGACAGTATCATGCAATTACACATTTTCACCCAGTAAAGAACAGTCTTGTCTTCCATTGGGAAGAGCTTTTCCATGCTCATATTTTTAGCTTTATTAGTAGGGTAATATTTCAAAACTATTTAGTTTTTAGTTCTTTACTTTCTACAATGAAGTTTAGAAGAAAGTAATGTTAATATCAGAATCTGAAACCAGCATAATTTTCAGGAATTATCTTTCAGTTGCTTAAATATCTGCAAACTGTAAAGCAAGATTTTCTTAATTTTGAGATCTGAATTTTAAGACAGAGGAAAAACATTACGTGCTTTTTATCTTTGAAATAGATTTTTAATTTCTGCTGGAATGTTCAATATACAATTGCTGTTTCATAGAGCAACACTGCAAGTGCAACTCTAGCTGTACAAGGACTTGTTTTCATTCTGTGAAGATGGGAAGGGGAATCCAAAATACAAAGGAGAAAGGGGTTAGGAAAAAAGTCTGACCCTAAAGAAGAAAAACTTCTGTTTTTCAAAGGATATCCCTTATGCTGACAGCCTGCAGTAGTTTGATCTTGCTAGTGTCAAGTCAAGTGAACCAAGCTGGCCAAAGAAAACGTAGCTGATATCATATTTTAGCAGGTCATTGAGCTTTTGGGGGTGAAAAGGAGAGAGGCCGTGAAGCTAATCCAGATGAGATACCTAATCTTTTGTTTATGTTCCACTGTGATAATGTAGTTTCAGAGTAACAGTAATAATGAAAAGCAAGGAAGTTGAAAAAAAGTGGAAGGACAGAAAAAAAGGGGTGGCAGAATTATTTGATTGTCATTTTGTTTTGGCAGATAACAATACAAAGTTCAAAGGCTATGCATCCTAATAAAAAGTTTCTAAAACAATGAACTTTTGATATCAATAGTGCATGCGTTGAAGGACATACTAAGTAGTGTTAAAAGGGTGTTCAAATAAGAATGTCCCATGCTACAAGTAAAGTAACAAAAAATGGCAAGAATGTCAAAGGGAAATGGTTATTTTGCTCTTATCTGAATTCAAGGTGTAAATCATTTTCTCCCTGTCACCCTGATGATTTTAACTTTCAGTTTTTCCAACTCAATAGAAATTTTAAGGAAAGATTCAGAAAATGCATCCATGATGAGTATATTACTACAGCTGAAAGAATGCCATAACTAGTCGCTTTTTGAAAAATTCAACATATTTTTTCTGAGAATAATAATTTCTATGTATAGCACCCTTTCTCTCATCTCATGCTATGGAATTGCCCATTTTCTACATCATGTCAAATATTTTCTACAGATTTTAATTTGCTCTATTTTCATTAAAATTGCTTAAAAATAAGAATCTCATAAACTTCTCATTTATTAATACATTAAGGATACAAGAACAGCAGTCATTCTGGACCTCTGTAAACCAAGTCAGTTCTTTTGAGAAAATGCTACATTTTCATTTCTCTTTTAAAACAAGAAGAAAAGAATACTCATTTATAGATAAAAGTATTTAAAGGATAATACACACATTTATTAACAGCCTCTTATGAAATGTAAGTTGATTTTGAAAATCTGGGCTTTCCGAAATTCCCATTGAATTTAATTTTTAGACACAGCTCAGCATTCTGTACAAAACTTTTGACAGAATGAAGAAAAACTGGGTGTTCACTGTTCAGTCACTGAGGTCCAGTAAGTCCCCAGAGCTCCTCTTTGCCTGCTCTGCTTGCAGGACTGTGATGAATCATTTAAAACATACATAGGAACTAGTGAATAGCACCAGTTCTATTAAAATTAACATTTTTGAAGATAATTTTCTAAGATTGCATACATCAGAAATGTTAGGTTAAGAACACCTCTCTAATGATTTTCCTTGCAGATTTGAGGCTTCTACCATAAACAAATAGCTGTACTACATAATACTTTTTTTTTTTAATTTAGTCATATTTTAGTTCTACAGTGTATTTGTCCCTAGAAGAACATTTGCATGGCCTATTATTACAAATCAACATCTGCAGCTGTAACACATCGAGTCCCTCAGTAGCATTTAGCAGTCTATACAGCAGTTTTTTGCACAGTTTAAATGTGATTTACTTTTAATGTTGTTTTACTTCAGCCTTTCCCAGGCACAACGAAATTTTACTTCCACAATTTTACTTTTATTCTGTGTTTTTCTATGTGTGGCAGATTCAGATCTAGAGGCATGATTCCGTGTATAACGTATACTTTGTTGCTTGTTTCCCAGCTGATAAAGAACATTTGCATTCCAAGAGTTCCCTTGTTACTATTCAGACATGGGTGAATACTGTGAAGTAAGTACTCAGAGATATGTATTACAGTAAAACCATGAATTCACCTCAGTGGTATTTATGACCTTTTGTATTTATTTTCAGAAAACATGTGAGTATTTTTTTAGCCAAAATGCTTGAGGAAAACAAGGAGTCTCATGAGTACTTGTACAAAGACTCACGCCTAGGAATGTTCATTAGGGCTTTCTCAAACCTCTGATTTTCCTTCTTCAGTCATCTGGTCACTGACCACAAATATTAAGCAGCAAAGAGTTAGCTGAAACAGAGAGAAATCTTAAATCTGGGATTAAATGAACAGCTCAAATACATCCTTTGTTCAGTAGATTGTGGCCTATAATCCATAACTGGTGCAGAGATTACTTTCTGTCTCCAGGGAGAGTCATCTAGTCACCCAGTACACTCTTACTTCATTAGACAAAGCAGGAATACACAATTCCCTCTCCTATTATTTTGCATTAAACTATTCTTGTGCAAACATGTCTCTGGAAGGGGACAGGATGACCCTTAAGTGGTGCTACATAGTGAAATGGAAAACTTGCCACTATAGCAAGTAATATGTTTTATCCTCTGTTGAAAGCTCCCAAATGTGTCTGTCTTTACAGATAATTCATAAAGGAAAAGCAGCTGCTGCTATTGACAGTTTGAACAAAATTTGCCCAGTGCATTTCTTAATGAAAACCTTTTAATCTTAGCAAAGATTTAAAAAATGACAAGATGACTGGAACTGGTTCAAGGGACTTGAATTAACTAGGCTGTTTAAACCATCCTTTTTACACTTTAAACTCACAATTCACACTTTTCAAAAGATAAATTTGACATCAGTTTTCCAGTTCACTAACAAGGACACTCCAAACATTCAGTGTATTTTCCCCAATATATCTGCATATGTCATGGTAGAATTACTAACAATTTCAGTGAAATTAGATATTTGGGGAGAAGACTGCAGTATGTAATTAAGCTACAAAAGGAGAATAAAAGAGTGTGTGTTTGCATAAAGAGAATGCCTCAGCTCAAATTCATGACGAGACAGACATCCAGGACTGAAAATGCTTCCCCATCATGAAAGAATAGCACAACACACATAGCTCTGAAACATATATTGACCTGAAGTGCTGCCAGTGCTTAAAGTCTTAATTGCCATATGAAATTGCTAAATATGACCATTTTTATATATATGTATATATAACTGTATGAGAGCAAAATTCAGTGTGAAGTGCCTTTGGGTCAGTGTCATTTAGAGTAATGAGGTTCAATTCATAAAATGCACTTGTGAATAATTTGTGCAGTTCAAGGTATGTTTTTGCATAAAAATGACCTATTCATATGTAAATATCCTTCTAAGCATATTGACTACATGAAGACGTCTATATTACTTTACTTTGTTCACTGATTTATTACACTATGGTTAAAATTTAGAGTACACATTACTGCCATATATTAACAAACTTTGAAACATTCAAGTGGCTCTTACTTGAAACAGGGAATGCAATTATGAAATGTGAGCTTCTACTCTTGACTTTTATATTCCTGCAAACTTAACAGTTAAAAATAATAAAAAGCCAAAAAAGTTCGTAGCAAATATTTCATATTCATGCCATGTTTAGTATTTGTTCAGCCCAACCTGACAGACACAGCCAAGTTGTAATTAATGTCATAACATTGAAATTAGGCCAATTAGTGCTTAACACTGTTGGCATGGTCTGATGCTATTACTGTTTTGCTCTTCATTGATTTCTAGTGTGCTGGATTTGATTGATGGGGTCTTTATTGTTTTTAATAATGAAACTTAGCTGTTCTCCAGAAGAGTGTCCCACACTTAGGTTTGAAACAATATTATCAAGTTTTAAAACAAAATTTCTTTTACTCTGTAAAAACTCCAAACTGAGAGTAAAACCTTAAAATTTGGTTTTTATATTTATGGACTCCCAGGAGATCAAGCTGTGGTTTCTGCAAATAAAAGGAACAAACAGTAACAGGTACTTAATTGGCTGTGTTTGGATAACATATAAGCATAGCCAGTGACTGGTAACATCCTGTGAGTATCCATCCAGTTAAAATACTGGATCACAGCAGAAACTGGAAACCCACTATTATTAAAATGTAAACAAACACAAACATTTCTCCAGCCTTTGGGGCATAAATCCTCAATAATTCCAACCCAAATATCTTCCATTTCCTTGTGCTTACAGTTTCTCAGACTGCAATTATTTCAGTGGCAGTTACGGTACACCACTGCTCCCTATGCTGTGTGGTCCTCCCAAATAATGCATGAAAAACAGAAGGAAAAAGAAACATTACTGTGACAATCCAGTATTGGCAGAGATTTCTTCAAAACAGGGTTTTTAAGACTCATTCTGTGGTCCAGACATTCCACTATTACTAGGAAATACAAATCTGCTCCCTTTGAGGAGAGAGTGTATTACAAATTAGTTATCCTTCCACAGAAAAAAGAAGACTTTGGATGCTCCTTGCTCAAATTAAGTCAAAATCTTTTACTAACTAGATCTTTAAAACCAGACAAACATCTATTTACTACATAACAACAACAAAAAAAAAAAGAAACCACTTTTTTAGTTTTCAGTTTTAAATTAAAAACACCGAGTTTAAACAGACATACACACAAACACACACACAAGATCAACCTCTCTCCCACCTCTATTCTTATATATAAATTTTCTCTTTCCCTGGAAGTATTTTTTTTAGTTTAGAAATCAAGAAAAAAATCTATCTAATTACCGTTCTGATCAGTCATACTGATTTTAAGTGAGTGCATGTCCATGAATCCCTGTGAATCAACAAATACATATACCACAATACCCAGTGAGGCAAGAAGACAGTTAATTGCTTTGTGTGACACACTTATTACTTGTCTCCTTTCCATTGAAATAAGCTTTTCTAAAATTTAAGGAATTTCTGTAAATGTATATGAAAGTTACACAGGCAGATTATGTAGACTGATTCAATCTCAACTTCTTAGCAAGTGTCATACAAGTGAGAATTAATTTATTATTTCTTATCTGATACTAAATTACTATAAAATTCTTCCCTTCTTGTTTTCCCTGGGAAGGTCCAAGATGTATGGGCATAGGCTCTGAATACTGCATGCTTTATATGCATCTCCATTACTATTTAGAATAGATGGAGAGTATCTAGATAAGACAATATATTAGAGGTGTAACCTGTAATTCATGTCCATATATCAGTAAAAAGCGGTAGAACATATCACTACAAAATTATAGAATTTTCTTGAGAACCTTATCCTAGAATCATAAAATCTCAGAATGGTTTGAGTCTCTTTAAAAGGCCTTAAAGATCATCTAGTTCCAAACCCCCCACCATGGACAAGGACATGTCCCAGTAGATGAATTTCTCAGAGCCCCATCCAGCCTTTCCTTAAACACTGCCAGAGATGGGCCATCCACAGCTTCTCTGGGCTGCCTGTTCTGGTGCCTCACCACCCTCACAGAGAAGAATTTCTTCCTAACATCTAATTTTAATCTACCCTCTTTCAGTCTAAAACTGGTACTGTCCCTAACCTTCTTTTGCAACTGATTTTTCCTAAAAATTTCATTGAGCTGCATTTGCTCAGCTTACCATCCAAGAAAAACCTGGCTGGCTTGATATGTGATAACGTAGTAGTCTGATAACACAGACAAAGAGTGCAGGCTATTGTAAATTCCCCAACACCTGTTTCTGTGAATGTTAAAGAAGCTGGAAAGGTGGGAAATGAGTAACTTCCGTGAGGAAAAAAATGCATCTTCAAAGAAATCTTTGTTTCAAGCCCTAAAGAAAGAATTGGCAGATCTTGCATATGGTTTCACAAACCCAAGAATTGCACTGAGAGATAGGTAGGATATGTGCAGAGGCACACATGTACACACAGTATACCCCATTCACTGTAGAAGCAAAACCTTGGTAACTTTAGTTAGGATCTTGAATGTTAGCTTAACATTCTTTAAACTGTGCAAGCCACTCATGATTTACAGCATGATTTTAGCAGAAACTCTCGGTGGAGCTATACTCCTCTGTAGTCAGAATTGCCCATGTTATATTTTGATACACATCATATACAAAACATTTAAGCTGTTATTTTATTGATTTCTGAGGCTTTTATGGCTCTGATGTTCAGAGGTGCACCGTAGTACAAGTAGAAGGAGAGACCCAGGCTTGTTCTAGAGATGTATCCTACACAATTCCTGAACAGAAGAGCTTTCTCTTGCCTGATCTTCCAACAAAACTGTGGGGCACATGTCAATTCATATTGCATTAGTATACCCTGACAGAACTCTAAAGGCTAAAATCACAGAAGGAGGAGGTGATACTAAAGACTCAGTCCATGATAGCTACTTAAAACTGTGGTGCAGGCCAATTATGCCAAAGAGGTGTCATAGTGAGTTTGACTAACATTCCAAGACACAGTTCATGTTCCTGTCCATTTTTATTATTTAATAAGCAAATAATATTATAAACAACAGAAGAAGGTAAAATTTACTAGGCCATTTTCATTGCCCATACTTCTCCCTAAGTAGAAAACTATCAGCACAGAAAGCAAGAATCAAATGTACTGAGTTGTATTTTTTTTGTCTTCTAGCTCAGTAAAATATAATTTATAGAATTTTTCAGGATTTTAAGTGCCATCAATTTCTTCAGACATGAGAGTACACTAAGAAATTTTTAAAAATATAAGTGGAATCATTAATATCCTTCTATTCTGATGAATGTCATAAAATAATTTAGATAGCTAACAAAATATACAGCACAATAAAATAATTTATTTTTGTTTAACCTCATCACAACTTCCTTCGGCTTGCAGAGTAACTCCAATTAGCTACAGAGTGTTTTCAAATATGTTTCAGAGAAAAAAAGGAAAGCCTGCTAGAGCTATCAAAATACTATACTTTCTATTCTGTTTTCAAGTATTTATTTGGCCTTGGAAATGGCAGGACCATGATGAAACTTCGGTATTCTGCTAAAGAAATGGGACACAACAGTATTTCAACCTTTTTTAGTCACTGAACTTTTAAATTTCAGAGGAGTGAGTGACTTCTCTGGGCACTATTACAGGAACAAATGAGCTCTTGAAAGCACCGGTAGCTGAGGAGGGACTTGGCAAGAGTAACCCTGTGTCTGATTGCTGTAAGGATGACATACAGTGGACATAAACAGGCAAACAGTAACTTCTCCTTCCCAGCTGAAAGCCCTGAGAGAGAAGTCAGCAGAGAAGGTACCCAGAGCACCCACTTTGTGCCCAGGGGAGACTTAGGCAGTTGAATCCTAAATTGTATACCACAATTTCCACAAAATCCCAGAAACAAGCCTGCCCAGCACCATGTGATGCATCTTTCTTTTATAAACAGTAAACAAAATCAGCTCTAAATTAGCTGAAACTGTAAATTCTGTAATTGAGGGGTGGCATTGGTCAAGTCCAGGCAGCTGACCCTCCCAGAGCTGCAAACAGATGGCTAATAACAGCCTAGGACATCCAACCAGTTCTGACGATTTGTCACATTTCCAAGCTGTGGTGACAAGTAGCCCCCTGACACCTGCTGCAGCTCTAATTTGAAATCTTGAATGTTACTGATAATCACAACTGAAGCAATTTTCCCCCTGTGGTGTTATAGCAGAAGATTTTCAGGTGGCTATATAAAGCAAACTTTTTGTCTAAATTAAGCTTATGTATATGTGTACTGGATGAGAAAGGGAAAAAAACCTCACAATGAATTATGAAGTTATATAACAATTTGGGAAATAACTTTGTATCCCAGACACCCTACAATGGGTTCCAAGAGAGACATGTTGGAGTTACAAATTAAAATGCTTTGGCCTTTTTCCAGGCAATAATTTATCTTCCCTGGGTGAATCATTATATTTACTTGGCTTAGGTTACAGTGTAAGGTCATTAAAAAACACTCTGGTTTCTCCACCAGATTGCAATAGCTTGCATCTATCCAGTTGCAACTACACACCATATTTTAAAAATGGTTCAATATTGGCTAAAAATTGATGATGTAGGCAATTTTAATGATCAGTTCTTTGTGACTGATAGAAAGAAAAAGAAGTGTAGGCAACTTTTATGTTTGCTCAAACCCTATTAACATAACACTTTTATCTTCCCAAACCATAAGTGAAGCGTTTGCAGCATCGGGCTGACCCTGATCTTCTGCATATTCTCTGCTTAAAGGACATGAACAGGAAATGGTCAGCTTAAGGACACAATGAAAGGAAACACAGCAGCAAAGGTTTCGCTGATAACATGTGATTTGAAGTCAGTGAGCAGATTCAGTCAGTCATCCAGCTGTTTGGGCCAAAGTCTATACAGCACTCTGCTGACTCCTACAAGACTGTGTCACGAAAACATGTGGAAGACTGACGCTTGACATGGGCAAGGCAGGGAAAGCCAAGCACTTTCACATCATCAGATGCTGTGGCTCAGTTATTTCATGCCAGAACCAAAGAAAATTATGCTGGTTTAGAAATATTTGTTTTTCTAAGAGTTAACTGGGCCAAATAGAAATAGGATGCTGATGTGAGGGTGTATCCATATGTCAGTGCATGAGTATCACTAGGTGTAATGGAGTTCAGGTCAGAGCCAGAACTGCAAATTATTCCACACCCACAATTAAGGACTAATAATATTATTTTTTATTTTTCTTTGAGGGAGAGAATTTTCCAGAAGGCATCAGCACTTTGGATACTGAATGATTACAGTGTGTTTAGAAGGATTTATACACTATAAACTTAATGCAGTTTGTAATTTCTAAGTAGTTCTTTTCTTTCCTCACACACTCAGCAATAAACTTACATCAGCCAATAATTAGAAAGAAATCCTTATTAAGTGTAGCAAGGAAGGGAAAGATTTTTTAAGCCTTGGGTGATGTGCTTTCTTACTTACTTTAGAAGAACAGTTTAATCTAATTTCTAATTTTGAATTGTGGTAGTTACAAGTCTTGTGCTTGGACAAGAATTATGTCCTCTATATTTTTCAAGGCACGTTAAACAGGAAAGAAAACATATTGGTTTTTTTTTTAATCATTAAAACCCCAACAATTTCTTAAAACTTGCTTAACTGTGATTTCAGAAGACAACCACTTCCAAGTTGTGCAAGAGCATCAAAAATTCTTAGGGTGTTGACAATTTATCAAATCATCATGCAGGTTTCTATGTCAGCACTATTGGCTATTTTTTTTTTCAGTCCAGAATGAACTGGCTGGCCAAAACCAAAGTAATTAAGAGCCTGACCACTTGAAGGGATTCTGGAAGGCTCAGGTTTCAGACTCCATCTTCTACCTGGCTCAATGTTTTCTGTTCTGTAAGAGCTGTACCATCTAATCCATTTTCTGTATTTTTCTATTAAGTACCAATATTAAGACAGATAGAAAAAACACTATACACTAGAGGAAAGAAATCTTGAGTATAAAATCCCCCACAGTCTAAGAAAAGTTTTCTACCCATGAGTTATGCCAGAATGAATCAATACTTATAAGAAATTCTAAAAGGTCATGTGAATGTTCCACAGCAAAATTGTTGTATATTTTAAACCTCAAATAGTTTTGCAAATAGAATTCTTGTTTTCTGGCCAACCCTTGTCTTAAAACAAGCAGACTTGTAAAAAGAATTGAAAGTATATAGAGTTTTTCTTTCTGCTGTTCATTTAAAGGTTCTATCATGACTGTTCAGTTTCGTGACCCTGGAGGTCTTAATGAAAAGTGGCACTAATGCCAAATATATGTATTATGTGGGGGTTTCCAAGTACCAAAGATGATAAATTAATGTGCTATTTACTTACAAAATTTGCTACTTACCTATCTGCATAAGAAACATCTTGGAGATGAAAACTCTGATACACAGCATTTTTACTTTTAATACCCTCAATATATCTAAACTGTGTGGGTATGGTCAAGAGCGAGGAGACTGAGCAGCAATAAATTAGATGCATAAAATTAAAATTCTATATTAATAATATATGTTGTTGCTGAATAAGTCATTCAATAAATCCAAACCCAGTCAAGAGGGTTTTTTTCCTATTTAATTTTTTTTTAAAAAAGAAAGGGGTGAATTTTCAAAGCTCAGAGAAAGCCACTTACTGTAGGCAACTCTATTTGCAATTACGTTTAAGGTCATCCTTCCCCCATTTTGAGCCAAGCACTAACCAAGAGTTTAGACATAATTCAGACTAATATTTACTAACATGAACACATGGTATAGTTCTCTTATAAGGTTTCAGACAGTACTTTATCTCTGTTTAATAACCTAGTAGTTTTTAGAATGACATATGCATTATTGCAAATGTTTTGTCTTGACAATAGCAGGAATAACCACAGTTACCAGCATAAAAAGCAGTTGAATCAATATTGTGAAGAGTACTCCCACCTGCATGAAAATGATCTTAAACTATTCTTCTTTAATCACTCTATCAAATGAAAGAGGTGAATATTTTATGTGGCCCAACTGTAGTCCTGTAATGATTTATCCAAAGTCTAGTTTTAGCTGGTATCGCTATTTTGGAAACAGGAGATCTTGAAGCTGTTAGGAAGGACAGAATATGCATTATCAATGGTTTGAATTATTTTCATTCCCATCTAAAAACTGTAAGAGATACTGGTGGACCTAACCTGTGTGTATAGCTGTGCTGGTGAGGGTGAGGTTGACAAATGGACAACTTTCACCAGAGGAAGACCAAAGAAAGTTTGAGGAAGGCTAACATAGGACATTCAGAAAGAGAAATACTGGACAGATTCCATTTTATGAGTGTTGCTCTACACAATGTGTTCTACATGCAAGACAAGGAGAACAAGTTTGGCAGCATTCACTAAGGATCTTTTGCTCCAGGAGATGGAAGATTAGGTGGATAACATAAGACAGCTGCATCCTTTGCTGTAGGAGACTTTCACAATTCATTTAGGCTTTTCCTCAGGTGCCAGATTCTCAGCTCTGCTCTTGACTCCATATGTCATGATTTCCTCCCTTGAGCTTTCCATTCCTTTCTCTGTTCCCTTCTTGATTATTACTCTCTTTCCAAGAAAACACTATCAAAGGCTCTTCACTCACCACGTTTGTCTTCAACTCTAATACACACCCCCATTCTGTGAGATCAAAGGTTTTATGGACTTCTTATCCAACCTTGGATGTGTTTATCATTAGCACCTTCCTGTGTGTCTTCTCAGCTAATAACTAGGCATAAGTGGTTCATGTACTCTTCTAAGTTCCTACTTGTGTCCTGAATTTTAATCTACCTGTGTATCTTCTGAGGGTTTTCTTGCATTTCACTGTCACACTAAAGCCTCTATTTTATAGGAAAGCCTACTCATCGTTCACTGAAACTGCACCTACTTGGAGCCAAAAAACCATTCATCTGAGTGAGTGGTATAATTGCCCTTTTTGTTCAAGATGAACATTACCCAAACCTACAAACTGCATCCAGTGCGTTTCTTTTTGCAGACCCTTGACTTGCATAACTGGTGTTGGCTGCCATGCTGAAGTCTGGTTCCATATAGTTCAGCTTTATGTTTTGAACCCCTTTCCTAGTTCTTTTCACATGGGCATGGGCTGCTAATATAATTTTTCTCTTCAATCCTTTCAAAATGTCTCTTCCACATTGCTTCCTTACCCAGATCAGAGTATTATAACTTCAGTTTGTTTTATCTGCCCGAGTTAACAGAGAAGTATTACATAGACTAAAACTGTACAAAATAACATTTTCTTCAGTATTTTCCTTCTGAGTAGCATTCATTGCTTGAGCACATAGAATCAAGCTTTCTTTGAACTTGCCTTACTTGATTTATAATTTGCCAAAAATTTCAGCTAAA
This sequence comes from Leptocoma aspasia, assembly GCA_013399835.1. NCBI lineage: Eukaryota > Metazoa > Chordata > Aves > Passeriformes > Nectariniidae > Leptocoma > Leptocoma aspasia. Next base: position 642,845 of record VXAX01000605.1, on the reverse strand, counting down.
ATGGGACTTTTATTCATTCCATTCTCCCATATGAGATATTTTCCTAATTTCTATGCTGCTGGCAACATCTGCTTTTCTGTGACAACCACCTCAGAGTTTAAGGCGTTTGCAAGAAAGATTTTTCCACACCTTTCAACTTTATCAAAATTCTATTTGTTTGCTGAAATCCACACAATTGGATTCAAGAGATTATACATATACTTTCTCCTATATTGAGGAACTCCACCCAACCTGAAGTTCTTTTGTTCTTGAAGAAAGACTTAAAAACATGAACCCTCTTCACACAAAACAGGGAGACATTCAAGGAACTGAATCCGTTTAAAATCTCATTATTTTTAAGCCAATGCCTTGATTTCTCAATGCTTAAATTAAGCATAGCTGTAGCTACATGGAAAACTGAGATACTCATGACTTTTTCATCTCTTTCGTGAAGGAGTGAGAAGAACATGGCTCTCAAGTCACATTAAACTGTTGCTCTGGGATTTGCAAAGAAGCTGCATATAGAGATGATGTACTCACCTAAGCACCAGCAGCTGCATTCTACCTTTTTATAAGCAGTGTTTCACACAGAGAGTCTCTTAAAGTGATGCTGCCTGTAGTGAATGCTGGCAAGTTTATGGGCAAGATTTAAACTGTTGTTTTTAATTTAGAGTCAGCCTCAAAGGTTTCAAATCTGATTACATGAGACCACCTATCTTGCAATTGATTCTGTTGTATTAGTGGTCAGAAGAGGAATTCAAGTTAATAGCCTAGTCATACAGGCAGAACAGACTTGGCAGAAAGAGATCTGGTGGACAGCTTTGAACTCTACAACTTATTCTTCAACTGTAAAATGGGGATAATAATGTTCCTCTACCTCCCAGCAGGGTGCTTAGGCTAAATTCATTATTAGACATTTTCAGTAATGCTTCTGTTTATGTTTCCAGGGTAATGAATAGGGATGGGCTGGAAATCCCTTAACAATAAAACTTATAGAGCTTAAAGGGCAGTGGGAGCTAAGGGGTCACAGCAGGATTGTGACAGGAATTGTTATCTACTAGATAGTTGTAAAATCTGGTAGATAACTCCCAGCCCAATCAGTTCTTGGCAACACAGTAATAAGGCTTCTCTGATGCAGGCTCAGGCGCCCACCTAATAAGAGGACTGCTCAGAGATACTTTATCTCATCTTCAGGAGGACCATTCATAATACTGAGACTGAAGGAAAAAGCAGCTCTCTAAGCTGTGTGGTACACTGGAAAAGCAGGTGCTTATCATCACCTCCATCCCTGCAGCCAAGAGTACTTTAGCCTGCCCGAACTGCATGTATGTCCAGGATGATAGAAATGGGACTCCTTGCAAATCCCATCAGTCACTAAAAGATAAATCTCTACACATGGATTTTAAAGTTAAAGAAAGAGCTCAATAAAGACCTCCTCTTCCAACAGTACTTTGCATAGGAGCCCCAAACTTCACCCTTCGCTGCCGAATAAACTAACCAGAAACCTCTACTGCCAGCACCTAAGGTCAGCTCTGGGTCAGGCTGCACTTGAGGCTTCATGCAGCTCAGAAGACACTAGCAGAGAATCTTCATTTTTTCATGCAACTGGTAAACATAGCATCCAAATACTGAGTTTATGAGTCATCACACTGAAGTGTCAATCAAGCTGTATTCTGCAAAGGCATAGCCTTGTGCCTGTGGAAGGATGTCAGGCTTGTGGAATCAGCTTCAGCAAAGGGCTGAATCCATCTTGGCTGTTTGCCCTGAAGTCCTGCTGTTTGAACAAGAGGGAAAGCAGAAGGAGTAAAATGTATGATACAAAGTGTACTCAGCCTCCTACTAGCACAAAACTTTTTAGTCTGTATTGCTGCATTTGTTTGATAGACATTTGATTCCTTCCGTTTCAACAGCTGCTCAAAAACCTGCTAAGAACTGCAGCTACAATATGTTATGTTCTGCTGTGTGTTCCTCTCAGACTTAGGTGGCATTTCTTCCTGGTGATATTCAAGGGTGGATGGAGAGCTTAAAGTTTTAAGACAAAACCAAAAAAACTTTCTGCATTTGAATGTCAGCAGAAAGCTATAGAAAGCAAGGGTTGCTGACTGCATCCTCTATTTTTTGCTTGACTCTCACTGAATAAAGGAAAAACTGTTGATCTTAGATGTAGCTGGTATACACCAGTGCTTGGAGCATATTTTTCCCTCTATCCTGTGTATTCAGAACACAGCAGAGGTTAATGAGCTAGAGAAGCAGAGTATCTTGCACTGAAAACCATGTTAGCAAAACTGTTAAATGAGCCTCCTGGCACTGGGTGGGCCAGGAGCTCCCTCAGTAGCATGTAATGCATTTCACATTGGCACACCACGCCAGGAAATCCCATTTCCTCCCTTCAGAAAACCGAAGCACGCGTTGCCAGCATGCTTGATTAAATGGTTTCTACTAAGGCCCCTTTTTATTTATTTATCAAGGAAGGGTTATCTAAGATACTACCTGAAAAGGTCTTAAACTAGGACTGTCATCACCACTCACCCCCAGCTTTTTACAATAAAATTCATCACTGTTGAGTTTAAACAGCAGCAGTCCAGTTTAATTCTGTTACTAGACGTGTCATGAGTAGAAATAAATAGTGATTTTGTTCATGTTTCTATTTAGACTAAGTGTGGTCCCTAGGCTTCTGGCAAGCTGTCAATATAACCATCTGTTTTGCAAAGTTTATGGATCTCTCTGGAAATAGACAGCCCAAAGCTAAAGTACACTGAGGATTGTTTTTCTTTGAACCACCTGCTGTAGATGAAGAACAATCAGATTTCAATAGGACATGGGCTTTAAGCCCTATGTATGCTCAAAATCAGACCAACTTAAGGATGCAAAAGTAACTCAAATTAATTTCACTTATATTTTCTTACAGCTCAGCTCCAGCAACTTGCTTATAAATTATATATTTTTTACAAACAGACACACATACTAATACAGGTATAATTAGACAGAGAGAGAGTAGGACTCTGGACTCTGAAGTCCAGAGCCAGGTCACTTCAAGATCTTATAAAATATCTGCTTCAAAGAGCTTATCTATTCAAAACTTTAAGCATATAAACCAGCAAGCCATGATGAAGACAGAAGATATCTGATATGAAATTCTGATAGGAGATGTGCAGTTTGCAGGTTATCAGTAAGAACAGATGTCATTCTTATGAGCCATGAAGGGAGACAAAGCAATGAAATCATTACAAAAAATTTGAAAAGAAATGCAGGAAAAACATTTTTTAAAGTATTTTTTGGTTGGACTTTCTCTGCTCTCTTATCTTCATAGCATGTTACTCTCTTATCTTCATAGCATGTTACTTCAAATGCCTCCCTGATTTCAATATAGCTTACTCAATTCTAAAATGACTGTATGTCATGTCAGTTGGAATTCTATTACATGTTTGGATATAAATAAACTAACACATGAATTGAACCACATACTACCATAAAAATATAAATAGAGGACCCAGTACTAATGGGCTTGGTCCTGCAATCTTGAAACAAGTGGCTAGGACATGGCTGAAACTAGAGTTAGTAGATTTAGGGAATTTTTTGACCAACATGGCTGAAGCAATTAAAGCCTGTTATTCCTTGCTTTTCCAAAATGTTTTTGGATGAATTTGTCTTTGTTCTTAGTACATTATCTGCCCCTAGTATGCTTCGAATGTCAAGTGGCTGCTGTCAGGATGGAAGAAATTGTGCTCAAGATCTCTGAAGTGGAAGGGAAACCGCACCTAATGTAATTGTTTTATTGTATTGCCAAAGCCTAAAATGTCAGCAGCAAAGTGCCAATGTTCTTAAAACTGTAGACACAGAAGTAATTTAATGGAAATTTGTTTTAAAGGAAAGTAGTTCTAACAGTCCCTAAAGATTGGAGATGGCCTTACACTAAACTAGAAACCAAAGTGATGATAGCCAAAATGACAGCTTCATTGGCTACTGTCTTAAAACTGAGAAATACAAGAGTACAATTGGTAATACAAGTTTTAACAAGATGTTTGTTTCAATGCAATAAGCCTATAGGCCCGTAGTACTGCATTGTTGCTTTAGTCTCTGCAATGCTGGATCAGATGAGCCACTGTGGTCCCTTCCAACCATACCCACTCTGATTCAGTGAGTCTTTGACACAGTGAGTGCGGAAAGGACGAAAATCAATGGAAGATCACTCCTTCGACTTCAGTCGTAGCTGTCTGAAGTTGTTACTGTTGCACAGTTTTGCTTCGGCCATTAGATAGAGGACACTGAAAGGGCTCTGTTGTGCCTCTCTGATGCAGTTGACTTGTGGTCTGGTTCAAGTCCAATTTAATCCATGGAAGATTTTCCAGTGGTTTTATTTTGTTTTGGTTTTTCTCTAGATCAAGTCCTGTGTGGACTTGGGTTTCTGCCACAAGAGGGAATTAGAACTCAAGCTCCTTTTCATGTAAAATCTCTCCCTAGACTTGTACATTTTGGTTTCTAAAGCCATAAGGTAGAGAAAAAATTCTTGGTTTCATTGTATAGATTCACAGGAAGAAATGCTGAGTATTAATAGCACCATATGATCCTTAAATTCATATGCAGCAGCCTCCAGCTGCTTATCTGAAGATATGGTAAACAAGCCTCTGCCACAGAAATTTTCATTTGATGGTTTATTTTCAGATACGATCTACTCTCCTTCCCCATTCAGATTTTAGGAGTATCAAACCTCTGGCACTGTGACAACAATCAGGCATGCCGGTGCAATAAATTACGAGCTGTCAACAGCAATTCAGGCTGGGTGGCAATATCAGACCATATAGGGCCAGATCTGCTATTGTCTTATTTTTCATGTTGAGCTTCAAATCATCACATCAACATAAGTTCAGTCTTGATTAGAGTTCTATTTCTTCCTTGGCAATTGCTAGCTTTGTAGTTTTCCTGCTGACATCAAATATTGGACCCCTACAACCCTGGAATTTAGGTCCCTTTTGCAATTGTAGACTTTGCAGGTCCTCAATGCAGCCCTGTGTAGGGGGTGTAGTAAAACAGCAGGTAGTGGCTATTCATAACTTATTGAATCACACTCCTGCCAAATGCTTCTTCCGAATATATGGTCAGCCTGTTACTGCGTAGAAAATTACACTTCCCCTTGCTCTTGTTTGAAATATGTGTTTATTTGACATTACTCCACGGGCTACTATTCATTCAAGTATATTAGACCTGAAGAATTATGCAAAAGCAAGTGCTGGAAGTTAATCAGAAAATCATCTGTTAAAATTGTCTCCCTAAAAAGGCACAGCATTTCAAATCTTTTGTACTGATGCCACCTTGAAACTCACATCTGGAAAAGAAAATTTTTTTGCAAACAAATGTCCGCTGCTGATATAAACAAACTGTGAAATGCTAAGTTCAAGAAATCAAAACGCTATTTCCGGCATCATTGAAAATCTACATGTTTCTGGTGTGCTACTACATCGAACAGCTTACCAGATGTGATTTTAAATGCATTTCAAGGAATCTGAGAAATGGTTCAGGATCTCAGATTTCCTAGCTAAGCATACAAAATGGATTTTTAAATCCTTTTATAAAAAGTTAAAAATGCAGATGAGCAAATGAGGAAATAAATGGCCAGCCATCACTTGGCAAAGAAAACATAATGTGCTATTTACTAATAGACGGACAACAAGCCTATACAATGCCGATATAACTCCTATGTAACTTGAGATCCTGAGCTTATAGAAATATCCTAAATTAAAATTAATTGTTTGCTATTATCCTGAAAGCTAAAGAGCCTAAGCTTCAACAAATTTAAGTCTTCTCAACTAGGCAAACAATGATAAATCCAAAGACCTTATTTCCACCTATTTTTGTTTAGGGTTGAATTATGCATGCAATTATTTTTTTCATTATAGGCTCTTAATTCATAATATATCATTCATTATTTAATTATTATATACACTTAATATTACCTAGCTGTCTGGATAAGAAGCTATACATTTAGGATGCTTTCACTATAACAAGCTGGTTGTCATATTGTGAAGAAGTTTATTTTACACAAGGATGAGGAGACAAAAACAAGTAATGAATGCAGTGGGCTCCTTTAGTTGCCCAGGTGACCAATCTGAAAGGACACACTTGGTGCATCAGGAATATTCATGTGCTTTCCATCTTTTGCCATCACAGAGCGATTACAACTTATTTCAATATTAGTAATTTTTTTTCAATACTAATATGTTATTCAGCCCATTCAGACCATAATGTGGAATCTACACTCTTTTTACTGAAAATGAGTATGTAAATAGGGCCCACTATGAAGAGTTTGACTCAAATGTAGCTGACTCTACCTAATACAATTATGGCTACTAAAGCAAACTCTTGCAGTACGAGTATGAAACCACCGTTTTCCTTATTTTACACATTTAAGTCCACTCTGTTTGTATCAGCTACCTTGTGTTTCTATCAACTTTCTTTCAACTATTGTACTTGGTTTCTGTTTCTCCAAGACTGTTTTGTAGGGATGATTAGAGAAGAAAAGAAACAGCAAGTTGATTTTTTTCTATTTGTAGGGCTTTTATTGTTAGCACTGTTGCAAGCATGCCTTTCACCATCTATTGCTGTATCTCCTCAATTGTTGAAGTTTAGTAAACAAAAGGGAAATAGGAGTGGAATAACTCCATCTCCAGTTGTGAACTATGATTCCTCTTTTTTGTGGTTAGTGTGCGACTAGACAGATGAGTACAAGAACTGCAGCTCTGCAGTGGAAAAACAATATTTCCAGCTTGGACATGAAGTGACATTTTAATGAGCAGATGTGCAACCTTGATAAAGCAAATTAAACCATAAGTACAGCCTGCATATATGAGTAGTCTTCAAAGAACTATGTTAGTCACTCCAGTTGTCTCATAGACATTACAAGTAATGGTCATGGCACAGATCACAGCACATTTTCTACTCTAGAAAATGATGTAGACTCAAAAGCTTGAATTCAGTATGACTATGCAGTGTATGTATTGAGTTACTCAAACACAGTGAGCTGAATTATAAATGAGATGAAAGTTACCCTCTAGGTTCAACTGGAGAAAAACCCCAAATACTGTGATTTATTCCATCAACCAAACATAGTTTCAAGTGGAAGTATCTGGTCTACTAAGCCACTTAGACATATTTATTATTCCTGTTCCTGTAGTAAATCACCTTGACTCCCAAAGGGAGGTAAGGTGAGACTGGCAGACACAATGAGAGTCTTGCTGCGATACCATCTTTTTTGTAAATGTCATAATCTTATAAACCAAAACAAAGGTCAAAACAACTAAGTTACTACTTTTCATTAAGCACAGCCTAATTTATTTGCCAACATAAATTTTCTGCAAGTTTTGCAGAAACATAGGTGGCTCAAACCCCAGATTTATGTTTCTTCTTTCGTGCAGTGTTCTATTGTAGACTTTTAAGCAGTGTCAGCTGCCGGTGTGATGTGTGCAACACTCGCTGAACTGTGTTGCAAGTGGAGTTCACTGCTGGCAGGCTTGCTGGAAGCCTGTTAACCAAGCACATTTGGCGTGGCTGTTTCTGCTTGCCTCATTACTCACGAGTAAATAAAGGACATCTGAACTACAAGGTTGGGCTGAAACTCTGGACTCAATGAATTGAAAGGTAAAACTCACATGGGCTAGAGTGGAGCTAGGATTCCTCTCTCCTAACATCTTTCTCCACTTCAGTAACAGCAATATCCCCTTTTTGAGGACAGATTTTGCACAGATCCCTTTTGCAACTTAGAAACATCAGATTCTTATCATTAGAGACATGACCACACAAGTTATGATGCAAAGTCAGAGCACATCTGCTACATGATGTTATCATCCCATATGCACATTTTTCACCATTAGTAAATGAAATAAAATCATTTATTCCTTGCTGAAAATTTGGTATTTTTTATTGACTCAGAGAGTGTAAATGGGCTGGTATAATGAGCTCACTGATTTTCTAGAGCTATTACTACTGTGTGGTAGTAAAAGAATGCATGTAGATTATTACTATAGTGTATTTGATGTGTTGTACATTTATGTTGCTACTAAACTGTAACCTTTTCATTTGCTTAAAGTCCAGAATTCATACTACTTTTTAAGACAATTCTCCTCATCCTATTTTATAAAATATTTGTATCCATGTAATTATAAACCTTTATTTTTAAAAAAAAAGTTATTTATTTTTGACTTAGAAATCCGTTATCAACTGTATATCCAATTGTATTCAAGTGAAGTTCTTGTTCACAGAAAATAATTCCAGTAATATTTTCAGTGATACTTTTCTGATGAAAATAGCATACGTTTACAACACAAAGCAAGCCCACTCCTACCAGATAGCTAGTGGGATATGTCAAAAGAAATAACCTTAAACAAGACGGAAACTGAGAAACAAGACAAAGGAAACAAGTACTAGAATATTTCATTTAGTGACTATATGACAAGTCCATCATGGACCATTATTTATAGGTCACTTTCCTGTCAGCTGTAGGATTCCTGTCCCTAATCATGAGAGTCAACACAGACTTCCGAATAAAAACTTCCAACATGATAGAGATAATTCCGAGCAAGACAAAAGATACATATGACCATGATTTACTTCCTCTCTTACATTTAAAATGAGCTATCTCTATAATAATTCCTTGTGATTAATACTGCTGTTTTCTGTTGTCACAGACAACACAAAAAAAACCACATTTCTTCAGCAAGATCTTGAGCCTTGCTGAAGCTGAAATTCAAGTCAGCAAGAAGCTTAAAGAAACTATATGGTTAAATATATAATTTTGTTAAAATACCTTATTTCTAATCTGTGTTTACCTCTCCTGTCAGTTTTTGCTCTTCAACACTCACAAATTTCATTTGCCCTTCTTCTATCTTTGTTATTTAATTAAAAGAGAGAATTAAAAGAGAGAAAATTAAAAGAGAGAAAATATCTTTCTTTTGTTCCTGGTTTTGTTTGATGTGAAGCTACTTGAAAAATAGCAGACTGTCCATGGGAATACAGGCCAAGCAAACTGGCTCACACTTCTGTTCTGGTATAAAGTTACACAAAGAGGGCTTGGGCTGTGTGGCAGGTCTGGAAAGGACTTCTGTTCTAGTGTTTGGGCAGAAAACTGAAAACATCCTAGGTCAGCCTGAAACAAACAAACAAATTAATCCTTTTTTCCCCAGATGGGAAAAAAATGGTATAAGATCCTAACAAAGGCAATCCAGAACCTTCCACCTACACACACCAAAAGTGGCATTTAAAACTTATTTTTAAAAATAAAAGAAGAAATTTGAAGATGAAAACCAGATGCCTATAAACCAAATCAAGAAGCTGGACAACCTCTCCCTACTCTAAATGAAAGTCAAGTTTTGCCACCTTCACTGGTTGGTTGTACTTCACTCAGATTTTCAGTCTTAAATGGCTTTTACGTGTTCACTTTCCTGTATACACAAGCAATACTGCAGGACTGATACCTGCAGATTGCCTCTAAAATATGGATTATCCAAATATTATGTTGCTCACTAAGAACAGTAAAAAATTTATTTCATTCTTTTCTCTGAGCTAGAGAAATGTGAAGAGAGCAACCTTTCCTACCTTCAGGGAAAGCCCTCAAAAACATGACACTATCTAGGGGGCAACAGACCTGAATTAATACTTTTTTTTTTAATATGTACAAGCTCATTACAATTAGACAGCAGGGAGAAAGATGGAAAAAAGAGACAAAGTAAAAAACTGCCATTCAGTTCTGACATTTCAGAAAAAGGAACCTGCCAGCAAACTTGCATTAAGATTTCTTAATTATTTCTTTGTTCAGTTGTTCCTTGTAGTCTGGCTTTAGATTTGGACTTGGGCAATGCGCCTTAGGTTACAATATAATGTTTCCTCTTACTGTGACAGCATGTCCAGGTCACTGAGGAAACTTATCTTCTTACCATGCTCTGATTACTATTTTGCATGACTTCTGAAAAAACTCACTCCTAAGACCCTGTAATTACAAGTGGAAAAACTCAGTGGACAATCTACAACTTTGATGGTCAATGATTTTTTAAAAAATTCTAATTAATGTCTGAATGCAGAGATTCACAATGTTGTTGTTTTAAAAGCACTTGAGAAGAAAATAAATTTACACAGTGAAATAAACCATACAGAAGTTTTTATACTAAGCTTTAGAGTAAAGACCTTTTATGTTTACTGTCCTCTATAAAATCTGTAACAAGCATTCTGTAAAACAAAGCCAAGAGCCCGTTTAAGGAAATGTACTGCTGCCATATGACAGTGTTATGTTGGTGCAAAACCCAGATCTTCTGACACAACATCAAACAACCCTGCTAACTTCTCTTCTAAGTGCCCTGTAAACTCCCTCTTGCAAGCTGGATAACTTCTGAAAGCCTTTGCAGCATAAAGACCCTTGCATGAAAGTGCTAATCTTCAGATCAATATTAATTTAACCCATTGGCTTAAAAAAGAAAAATGTAAAAGAGTTACAGAATTGTAATATATATTAGAAGCTATTTATAAGCTAGCTCTATATGTTTTAACCAAATAACTAGATAACAGTAAAAAAAAAAAAGGAATTAATTGATTTCTTGAATGAAGACAGTTTTTCAGCTTTAGTGCTCACCACCATCTTTGTTAAAAAGCAACATTTTGAGAAGTATGTCTCAAAAATTGCTGGCAGACCTCTACTTTCTAACAAATAAATGTGATTAGACTAAGTAAAGAAACTGTCAGATGTTGCAAAATAGTTAATTTTTGACAGTAGCAAAAGAATGCAGTGTGAACTAATGTAAGCCAATGTTTAAGCTAGCAATTTTTGTTCACAGATCTGGATTGGTCAGAGGCAGCAGGAGCTTGTCTTAGCAGGTGCCTTTTAAAAACATTTACCCAGTTCTACTGAGTAAGTAATACTGACTCAGTTCTACTGACTGAATGTTGTGCCTTTACTACTGGGGCAGTTTCTTTCACTTAAAAAATGTGTTTTAACTCTACCCAAATGAAAGTAAAATTATTCAAAACACATTTATATTCACAAGAGTTGCTATAACATGCATTCTTAGTAAATATTTGTTTGGAAAAAGAGATCTAACTCATGTGTGAAGTGGTTCCATGATTAAAAATAAGACCCAAGGGTTGTTTTTAGTTTTTCATCAAAGATGGCCCTGCAGAGATCCAATGCTCATAATGCACATAAAAAAGTGACAGAAATTTAAACAAAGTTTATTCAGGAGAAGGGTTTGACCACACAAGAATTTGAACATAACAATAGCTACTTGTTTATTTGAAAAGATTAATTTCAAATGTTGGCTGTAGTAATCACCAAAAGAAAAATCCTGTTTAGCCATCAAAGGCCATAATGAAAAACAATCATGCAGAACAAGGATGTTCTACATTTGGGTTCAGTTTCCTCTGGAAAATCACACTAGATATAAGGGGTTTTTTTAAATAAAAGGCAGGATTTATCTATGTTTTCTCAAGATTTATTAATTCATTAAGCGATAATTTCAAAAAAGACTTTTCAAAAACTCTTATTAGAAGTTGGGAACAGGTGATTCAACCAGAACAATTTTGCTATCCAAGAAATACCACATACAATGCGTACTCTGTAAAATATCTTCACCACTTACAAGCCCAAGCACTTAAAAAGATGCACCAAGTGTCATGGAATTATCCCTGGAAATGTGTCATCTGAATTACTTTCCAGTAGAGCTCTACATGTTGAAAAGCAATGTGCATTATTTACCAGTTTTCATAATAACAAACTGTCTCTTGAAACTTGGAGAAGGTCTGAGCTCATAAAATAGGGCATTCCTGACCATATCCATCCCCAAGGCAAGGCGACAAGAATAAGTCCCCAAGATGGGAAAGCAAGACAAGACCTTTCTGTTCCAATTATCCTTCCATATCAATCTATCAGAAGAGAAAAACTTAGTATTTTCTGACCTACATTCTAAGGCTCACACTCTTACTTGGAAAATAACTTAAAATCATGGGTTTGTACTCAGGAATATGCTGTCATTTAATTTAAACTTGTCATGTCTTATAGGAATTACTTATTTCTATGATATTAGATCAAACAAGAGCTAAACATGTAAAACATTAAGACCTTTTAGATACAATCTCTCTGCAGCCAGTTTTAAAATCTCTCTTCCACCTAGCTGATCTTTGGTTACAACACAGAGACTCAGCTTCTGTAGTGAAACACAAAAAGGTGAAAATCCCCACTAATAGTTTTGTAATGGGTATCTAACTGAGCACTACTCACCAGCCTTGCCCATGACTCCTATTGAATACATCTGTGATCAATGTTAGGATTCTACTGCAGAGTCCTACAAATTTCAAGAGGAAAATAGAGAAAGAAGAAAAATAGTACCATCTTCCATAGCCTAGACTGGATGTTTGATTGACATTAACAAAGCAATAAAATAAAATCCCCTGCCTGACCATCCTTCTAGTTAAGCTTATCATGATAACAGGCTGAAAGAAATTTCTGAGGAAAAATATTTCATTGGGTAGGAACATGTGTGCAGAGTCCTTGAGACCATCAGGATGACAGGAGAGCATAACTGGGAGAAGCCACCCAGGGAAGCAAAGATGTTCTAAAACTTATTATGTGCAAATAGCAGCCTAAAGAGTTTATAGAAAAAAGGCAAAAACAGAGATGCTGCAGAAAAAGAATGGAGAAAGGAACAACCAATATATTCTGCAGGTAAAAGGCAAGTAATTAGTATTGAAAATATTCAAGGTATTCTATGCTTAATGGTTAGTTATTTTAGTGGTTGGGGGGATTTTCTGGTTTAGGGGTTTTTTTTCATCTAGTGAACATCATTAGCCTGTTTTAGGGGCTTTGTTGCAATTGGCTCTGCAAGAAATTGCCTACTTTATGCCTTTTGTTTCCAGAGAATTTCTCCTTCTGGTTCTTTCTAGTCCAATTTATATTGAGGTCACTTTCTCAGAAGCACAATGTTGAGTTTCTAATGCTAAATGGAAAGTCTAATGACTTCATTAAATTATTTATAATGGCTTAATCCCCTTTTTAAAGTTAGAAATATGTTTTTAAATCCCAAAAGTACTGATTGGTAGCCTGGCAGAAAATAAACCACAGTCCTGTTGCAACAGGTATTTTGCAGGAGAATTGCTACTGATTTTATTCTATGTCCTAAATGCAAAAGAGCTTAGAGACAAAATAAACTATTTCCCATAAGTATAATTTATACGGAGAATCTCTATTCAGTAAGAGATAAGGAATATCTAAATAAAACATCAGTTCAACAAGTTCTTTCCAGACACATCTTATTTAAATTTAAATTTTATACTGACTTAAATAACGACTTGAGTGGAAAGCAAATGTTTTCATCTGGGCATCAGTGACAATTTAATGGTCCCCTTGGGTTTGCTAATAAAGACAGCAGCTTTTTGTTGTTGGGTTTTTTTGACTGGATCAAAGCCAAGTTCTATTTTTTTAAGAAATTGTGGTGGTTTTTTCTTGTTCTGTAACAAAAATTATCCCCATCTGGGACAAAAAAACCACAACAAATGATGTATACATTACTGTCAAATTCAAGGGCAAATACGCAAGATACAGTTGTTAAAGTAATAATGTGTGTAAAACCATGAAAGCTAAGCAGCAGTGAAGATAGTACACAAAGTCTTTGCAATTCCATGCCTGTGCCATATTAACATATTCACAGCACGCTGGAAAGACAGTTTCTAGTTATAAGGCAAACAAAGATTCAAAACGTGATGTGTTCTCAGACGCACTATGGGGGGAACTTTTTGTTCTGTTACAGTTCAGGAGAAAAACCCAGCTCTCAACTCGAGTGGATATCTCATGGGCTTCAGAAGGAATTGTACCTGTTAATGCCAAAGCTTCCTATGGCCAGGGCCATGACGCACGTCAGAGAAGCAATTGTAGCTATGAATCAAAAAACCCAGGGGAACTGCAGCTGAATGCATTGGGCAGGAAGGGACTCTGCTGGAAAGTTCTTAAAGTGAAACATTAAACCAGCTAAATCTTACCACTTGCTACATTGTACAGTGGTAGCTAAGATAATAAAATAACTTCTTTTTTAAATAACCAACCAAACCTTTTCTTGTGTCAATGTCCTTCCAGCCTTAAAAAAAAATCATATTTGCTTGTTTGAGCCCAATTACTTTTATGAAAGTAAATTGTGTCTGAAGTCCTGTCTAAGCATTTGATAAGGTTCCTGTCTGCAGCAAAAGGCTTTACAGTAGATTTTTTTGTAGAAGAACGCCTATCTCCTACAGCTGAAAAATCCATTACTGTCTTCAGTTTTCTCATAGTCCAGCCCTGCGTGCAGATCACAGGCACATCCATGCTGACAATGTTTCTGTTTACAGGTAAATTTCTGACCTAGGAGTCTGGCCATGCTCAGGGAAGTTTCCTGCACCTATATTTTTATCCATATTCAGAATATAATTCCTCAATATGGTATCTCCAGCAACAGAATTCCTGTAAGCATTTCCCAAGTTAAATCCAATAATACTCCCTCAGATACTCCTTTTCTTCTGCCCTACAACTTTCTTCACCTTACCTATGATGAAGCTGTGGCACATAGCACCATACTGTATAAAACATGTGACCGACACAATACAGAAATGATGATTACATGTGAGTGCAGCTGCAAGGTGCCTTGGAAGCATTCTGAAATCATAACCAATCACAAATCCTTCTTGGGCAAGCAGCAGTTTTCAAGCCACCCACAAAACACAAAGCTCCGCTATAGGTAAGAGGCTGGTGGCCGTGGATCCATCACACTCCCAGGCTCCACACAGAGCCAGCCAAAGCTGTGGATCTTTTAATAATGGAATATAAAGGACTTCACCAGCTTAGGCTTCTCAATAGAGTGTCTTCACCTAAAACTTGCCATTTCTTTACCTCAGCAAAATACAGACAAATTTATCAGCCAAAATTAGGTGAGGAGCTATTTCAGTTTTATTTCTGGTGATAAAGCATGAACCATGAGGGATTACAGAGTACATCTCAGTGGCTCAAAAAGACATGGCAGGCAGGCATGAAAAGAAACCTTTTACAGAAGAAATAAGGTTTAGCAGTAGTTCTTCATGCTGAATAGAGGCTCAATAGCAAGAACATGCTTTTATTATAAAATATAGGAAGGTCAGCACCTAAGCACAAAATAGCAGGGATATTTCTGGCTGAAATGCCTAGAAAATGGAGAGGAGACTCCTGTGGCATGGATATTTCTAAAGTTGTTTTATTTTATTCAGTAATGTAATAAACATATTTGAATTTCTTTTCCTGACTGAAATGCAATAAATAGAACCAGTGATCTTAGATCATATTTATTTCTCCTACAGGAGACTTCACTTCCAGCCTAACAACTCATGGAAGAAATTAATATAATTTGTGTAAAATGCTACCCCTAGAAAGGGTATTCGCATGGGCTGAATCCAATAAAAACATACTGCTGTCTAAGCAATTATATATTTGAGCAGCTGTATAATGCACTGGGATATGTTTGATCACGAACTTTAAGGATGTTATGGCAAAGCTTCAATTAAATACAGTGACTTCATCTCAGTCTCGGCCAATTTAACACTTCCACATCTTTTATTAGGGGTTTGTGATCTGACATCTGCTAACTAGTTACACTCCACTGGCCAATGGAAGTCAATGTCTCAGTTCTGAAATGATGTAGGAAATTCTCCAGCTCCAGACCAAATAAATCAAACTTCCCCACTCCCCACCCCTAAAATATTCCTAGAACAGAATAATAACTTAATATGAAAATTATTGAAAGATGATCAAGTACAGAGAAGCTCATGAAACTGACATATCCAACTCATCAGTCCCTTTACCATGTGGAGCAATATCCCTCAGTGGATGGGATAGCTACAACTATAAAATGTTCTGTAGTTCTCAATAAGATTTCCTTAGAATAATTTCTCCTAAAAAAGAAATAGATACATATAATCTGGCACTAGACTAAAGGATAAAACATATACTAGTCTACTAATTCATAAGGTTTGCAAAAAAATCCCCCAACAAACATTACTGATTTCTCATATGACTCTGTGAGCTCTTATAATGTTTTTGAGAGTTAGTTACTTAGTTATTGATTGGGGGTGGGGAGGGTGGTAGGGGAAACAGATACTGTTTTATTCTTCCCTTTCCCCCAGGAATTAATCTTTAAAATTGTTTTAAAATGTAATTCTATTCTATAATTTTTTTTATACCTGAAACTTAGTTCCAAATACAGAATAGGAATAACTGTTTTCTATATTTTTGCATGGATGATCCTTGAATTTAATACCTGCATCTAGAAATTCCTGCTTTTTTTTCTTTGTCTTTTAAATGTTTTCTGATAGTCTTGGTATGAATCTGGGTTTAAGTTTCTTGTTAGCCAGACACATTTTTTAACTTTTAAGTTATAGTCATTGATACTAATTATTTAAATTAATCGGAACACTTATTTAGCTTTGTGTTCTATTTTGCAGTACTGTTCTAACACTTTCTTACAACCAGACTATTTTCTGCCCAACACCATTTCTTTATGTCTTTTTAGGCTTCTTATGGGTTGTCTAATTGGACACCAGTTTCCATTAATATTTTCTCTTTTGAATTCGTGATCCTTGTCACTTACAGCAACAAGGCTGATAATAAAATAAACAATTTTTTTTTTATTCCAAATAAAATTTTGAGAAACTGTTACTTTTAAAATTCCAGATATATAAACTGATTTGCATTAAATGTGATTGCTAGTACCTGGGTGACTGCTACTTCTAAGTCAGTGATCAACTCTATTCCATCTTTCTGAGTGGGGTCAAGCATTCGGTAACACCCTTGTGGACACCAATTTACAGAATATCAACATTTAGAGAATATCCAAAGAAAACTGGCTTATAGTCAATACAGGGCCTAATACATCACCTAAATTTAAATTTACTACTCAGAGGGGATACCTGGAAATTTTCTCAGTAGAAAAAAATGAAGACCAATTTTAAAAACCAACCAATTAACCAAAAAAAGAGACCCAAACCAATCCTAAAAACCTCAACAACTTTCCAGGATTAAAGTGTTCTACTCTGAAGAATTAAGGGACACTGGATTCAGGGCAGGCCCCAAGAAAACCATGGCTCAGGCTACTCTTGGGCTCTGACTCTTGAGCAGCCCAGGCATTCCTTCTTCCCTGCTTGTTTTCTTTGATTTTTTTACAGGTTATTTTACCTGAGTCTATCTGTTGCAAAGCTAGGATTCAGAATCTGAAAAATCTAGGACTAGCCTGGAGCTCTTATCTCTGGAGGGCAAGAATACCTGCTTGACAACGGATGCGTTGCAAATTCTCCTTGAATGAGACTTGAAGTGAAAGATTCCAGGACTTCCTACTGGCCATTGAAAAGTTCACAGAGAAAAATCACACAAGAATTCCAGTTTAATAGAACTAATAGTGCATATAGTTGGATAGATAGAGTGCATAACAACATTCCTTTAGGGAAGACCATGCATGCTAGATGTTTTCAAAACTAAGTTGTCTTGGAACTTCTGGCTAATTTCGAGCAGAAATTAGAAAAATCATGGTATCCACACAGTTCAATCTTAAACCATCTGAGCAAAATTTTAATGAAAATTAGAAGGTGAAAAAATCTACTTTGCATCTCTCAACAAGACTGCAAGATCCGAGATGCTTGTTTGTTGCTTTTTCTCCCCCTAGACATTGATGGTAGATATTTCAGAATGCATTTTTATTATTTTCTAGTGACCTTTCTGGTGCCCATTCTAAGACGCCAAACTTGAGACATGTGCTTTAAATACCAACAGCCAATGGGTCTCCATTTTACTGAAAAACATGGCTCTGAGTTATCAGGGTTGCTTGTAGCCTTAAAATCCAGAAGCTCTGCTGTTCATTGTTCAGTCAGAGGCAAATTTTAAGGCTAGGTGAAGTATAATTCGTGGAAAATCTTTTTCAATAACATGGATACAGTTATCTTCTTATAACCTTTTAAGTCTTGGTTTTATACTTCATAACATGATCACATGTCAGACTGGCATGGTGGGGCATAACTCATAAAAAAATTGGAATTCATTAGGAGTTTAAAACTCCTCTCCCATATAGAGCAAGAATAACCCAGACATTTCTGATTGGGAGAGATGACCATTGATTTCATGTAAGATATAAACAATTGAGTTGCATTAAACATGAATATTTAATGTAGAAGTGCCAGCAATTTGTTGTTGAAATAGTCATATACATGCTTATTACTTACAGAAAGTTAGTGCAAAAACGGTTGTGTATTATTTCAAATAGGTAGGCACATGTTTTCCTGAGACACCTGCACTGACAAATGAATACTTACGTTTGTGTATTGATTGTTGGATAGTGAACTGAGATTTAAGTGCTTGCTGAGATAAGCTGACATGTGAATCTGAGACTTTACATGTGCAATTCATTTATGTGGCCTCAAATTTTCAAGGGAGAATCATTCAGGGAAAAACTGCCTGAAAAACATTCTTCAAGCAATCATTTTAGTTCCTTGGGAATACATAAATGATACCATAATGTTCAGATATTATTGTTCAGATGGCCTAGAATTACTGATCCAGCATGTAAGGCTTTACAGTAAAGAGAAGAGTTATTGTCTGTCTGACCTAGAAGCAGAAGCTCCCTTAAACTCAATAGACTTTAAAAATTCTCTTTTACCAAGTTACACAAACACAAATGATTTGGCTTCTGGATACTGAATGACAGCCAAAGAATACTGTACTCAGGGACTTCAGTGTGGGGTGGAGTTAAAGTATACAGAATTCAGCTTTTGCACTCTAGTGGAGCTAGCTCTGCATGGGAAGACGGCCCTGGTGAATTTCGCAGGAACACATAAGGCTTACTTGTATTGAAATTCTGTGAAAGATGTTGCCATTTTGCATGAGTTTTATGGCTGCCTTCAACTTTTGATCTATATGTCTTAAAATCCAACGGAAAGGCCAAAAATGTCAGTAACATTTTCATTTCTGAGTGTCTTGAGGGACTCTCTTTTTCTAGTCAAAACTAAGCACAACATAAGTGGTCAATATTGATCACTGCACATTCATTTGCTATTTAAGTTCCTAATGATATGCTACGTTTCTAATACTCTACATTGCAACACCTAACCGTGGACAGAATTTTGTTAAGACTAGGTATGAGGTAGCTTTAGAAATGAAACTAAAAAAAAAAAATCATCAGGCTAAATGAGCAAAATAACTCCATGATAAACAAAACACAGAAGTCCCTGATTCCTCAGAGAAAATAATTTGCATTTTGTGAAACAAAGTAAGAAACTGAAAAAGCTTTTCTCATCCCAACTAAGCAGTTAACACCACTTCAAGAGCTGTATCAAATGTCAGTACACCACATTAAAGGCTGCTTAATGAACAAGTTACACAGTTCCTTGTGGTCTTCTCTTGTCAGAATAAAAAAAAAGTGTGTCTTCAAAATTTTTGACTGTCTGGCAGAAATAAATTTTAATTATTTATTTCTTTGTTGTGCCCTGCTATGAAGCCAAATATAATTTATTTCATGGTTCATAAGTCATTACTCAGCTAAGTTTTCTATCACGGGAGTAACTGAGTTTCTTGGGTGTTCTAAGTTACAGCAGATTTAATTTTACTGTGAAGTTCTTCAGTGGTAACAAGAATAAAACCTGTTCATAGCTGCTACTGACAGGCCCTAAATGTAGGTCAGCTCAGCAGCTGGGGTAGATTTCTATAACTTAATTTATATAAATGGAGCTACTTTACTGAGTGGTCACTGCTGAGTACTTTCTGGTCTTTGAAGAATTGAACCTGACAACATTGACAAGGTGACCAAGTTAATCTCATACCTTATGACCTTAAAATGGTTCCTGTTCATCTAAAACTCATTAAGTTATTGTAAAACTATTTAGAAAATACTTGCAAATTTTAAAGCTGGGTACTGTTTTTCAAACAACAGTTTGCAAGAAGTTACAAAACACTGGAAACACAAATGTTTAAATATCAGACTTATAAATTTCTGTTGTAAACCTTTTGCTTTGATACTAGCTACAATAAAATGAATAATGTTCATATTTTCCCCTTCCCTTTGTCTTTTCAAAATCTGTCCATACTTTCAGTACACAATGGCAAAGTTTCAAAAGTGGGGTTTTTTCCACTTTTTCCCATAATTATTTTTCTAAGCTTGGCAAAGATTTGAAAAGTCAAAATAAAAGGCAACATATACACAACAGTCCCAGATGACATAATTTCTTCTTTTTATGAAGGAAGAAGGGGAAAACAGAAGTTAAAAATGAAAACACAGGGCTTTAAAAAAATTATGTACATTCTACTGTAGTTTCCCATTTAAAAAATAGAATTAAAAGTGATATTTATCAAGATATTTCCAAAAAAATAAGCCTGTACTATTCTATGAAAAATGCAGTTACTTTTTCAACCACATCTAATTTAGCCAGAATTATTCCTTATCTATTCCTATCAGGAAAATATTCCTGAGTTGCTATGAAAACCAACCACATACGCCAACAAAATTGATAATTATGTCTATATCAGTGTCAAAATGCCATGCTAATCTGTGAAGAAGATACTAGTCAGTCAGGCAGCTGATCAAACTGAATGCTTGATCCCTTCACCACTTGATTTTAGTTCTCACTTACATAGCTAATGATGAGAGAAGACCAAAGAATGTTTCCCTAACTCCCACAGAAAGAATATTGTTCCTTCTGGTTGTACATTAAATATTCCCTATTGTAATTCTAAGGACAGCACCCTTATGACTCTTTCTGAATTTTAGGCCTCAATTGCACTACTGGCAATTAAGAAGGTACCCATTCTTTGGCTTGGAAATTGGGCACAGTCCATCTGCCAGGCATTTGAATTTCCAGTGCCAAAAGCCATCAAGCCTTTTTTACAGGAAACAGAACTTCAATTTGTGACTGGTCTACTCTGCAATGAAAGGTTTATACTGGGATTTGTACAAAAGAGAGCTCAGGGAATTTTGACATTTCATCTGCTGTGACACCACATACAGATGTGTCACTTGCATACCATTACAGATGCATTATTTTTTGTTTGAACATCACAAGTACCCAAGTGTGTATAAACAAAAATTATATATGTCCTACCCTTAAAGGCCTAGTAACATAGATAATTTTTGGTGTAAATAATTTCAATTTGTCAAGGTATTAGTAAAGCTGTGTTGAGGAAAAAAGTATTTATAGTTATCAAATGAGCTGATAATAGAATTACCGAGAGAAGCAAAAGTTCTGTCTTTCCAGTCTAGGCCCAAATTGAAGCAACACTACTTTTTCTTTCTGTCCAGAATTCTGTCATTAAAAATGAGAACTGTATTAAAAGAGGACTCAGATTTAAAATTAAAAATCAGTTATTGCTTAGGGCACAGAGCCATCAGCATCTCTGGAACTATTTATACAGATTGGAAGAGGAAGAGTAAGCTGTTATCCACCTCTTCTGCTCAAACATTTATCAGATGATGAGCTAAATGCCTAACAACACACTTGTCTTCCCTGTAGCAGATGTGGGGAAAATTGTGTTTTCCAAATGCATGAGTGTGAGCTAGAGAGGAGACTCAGCTGTCCCAGCAGGCTGCTGTAAAGGAGACTGAAGCTTTTGTCTGTGGCAGGGCTTAACTCACTCTGCAAAGGGAAACAGTAGCATTCTCTACACAGAAATGTTGAGACCTTCACCAGCCATTTCTAAGCACGGCAGCAAAACCTCGTGTTGACAGCTCTACATTTTCTGACAGAATGTTGCCCTAAACAAAAATGCTACTTCCTTGAAAATTAGCCACCTTCCCAGGAATATGTCTTTCCAACAAAATTCCTGTGAAAAACAGACAGGTCTGACCATAAATTTATCTGGTTTCCTTCTAGATTACCTCCTCATTTCCTCTGGAAAATTACTCAAAACTTCAAAGTGTAAAAACAAGTTTCTAGCTTTGGGGCTTCAGAACTGCTCAAGAAATGGGTTCTCTAGTATCAAAAGTGCTTCATAATGACCATTGTTCAAACCCTTCCCGTACTGCTCCTGTTCTCTCAAAATCTTGTAAAAGCAGCTAAGAAAAAACGTCTTGATTTCCTCAAACAAATTTAGCCTCAGAACAAAATCTTGGACCTTCTACTCCTAGTGAAATGTCACCACCTTATTCCACCATTCTGTTTGAGAAGAATTTTTTGTGCAAATGTGTGTAATTCAGGAAACTGTGATTCTGGATCTGAATTAACCTAGAATCCTAGGCTGTTTTCAAAATTACTGTGAGTGCTTAAAATATGTCCCAATACAGTAAAAAAAAAATATCTCTAATTCATATGTTAAAAAATCTGAAATATAGCTGTCATAGAAATCCTTGGGCCTGGAAGACTTCAACTGCAGGCTCTCAGCATATTAAAGACCTCAGAGATATAAAAGTTGCCTTCAAAATTTGTTCATGCTTCAGTGCATTATAAATGCCTCTCATTACTCAAAATAACAATATAGCAGAGGTTTTCAGGCACAAATCCAGATTGAAGTTGCAATAAAAAGTCAATGTTTGCATAATACTCTGTCAATTCTTGATAAGCGCATTTCTTAGGGATTCTGGACAATGTGTAGGAACACAAACATGAGATTGGTTCAATGCACATTTTATTTTTAATAATTGTCTAACTATAAAGCTATTTTATATGTGCAGTATATCACAGCTCTTTTCTGTATAGATGATCGTGTCCTGTTTACTTCAGGAAAAGTTATATAGTGCACTCTGTAGGATACAAATTGAATGTGCAGCAAGACAAAAATAAAAGGATCAGTATTATAATTTCCTACAGATTTATAAGGATTGGAAAGTAATAGTTGTTTCACAACTGGATCAGACTTTAACAGCTTAGAGCAAAATGCCTACATGTTATTTGAAACCTTGCTGGTTTGTGAATATTGATCCAATATAATTTTTGTATGTGCTTCTACGAATAATTTATAAATGCCTCAAGCAGTAGCTAGATTATTCTGGTGAAGGAAAATAAGACTGAAATGTATTTTAAATGGATTGGATGCTGAAGTACAAGGTTAGCTCCAAGTGTGTTCAAAGCCGGAGAATACACAAATGCAGAAACTGTAACAGGGTATCCTTTTCATATGTGAAGTCATTAAATACATGGTAGCAAGGAATGTAAATACATTAAGATGTGAATGAGGGGTTTTGAAACCTCTTGCCTCTCTGTTTAGGAATGCAAGGATGAAGTGTTCAGATACAAGTCCCAAGAGGAACCTTCAGTGATGTAGTGATGAGATCTGCATCTGTAGTGATGACAGAAAACCTGCCTTCCATGAGCACACTTTATAAAATTAAATATTTCAATAAACCCCAAAAGACCCACAGCATTTTAAGTATTTCTGCACTGGTCAAAACATAGAGGGACAGATTTACTAAACATTGGAAGTGGGACTGCCTGCCCTGTCCTAGATACTGTGAGTATATCTGCACTGCACAATGCTGTTTGATGGGAGATTCTCTGAGACATTTTGGTACCGGGAGCATATTCTGGTGTTCCTGCATGGCACATACAACAGCCAGCTACCTCTGTCTGACTCCCCACTGGCATTGCTAAACTGCTGTGCTGTGCTGGGGGACCAAATGCTTACTTCCAGGCTGATTTCCATGATATTTGTTCCAGTTTAAGACAAAATGGTAGGTGAAAATCAGTTCAGTAACCTAATAACTATGAAATTTTCCTAAGCATCTGATGCAAAACAAAAAGAACTAGGCAGAATCCTCCAAGTGCTGACCTGAATCACTGTTCAGCTGCTGCCTGTGTTTCTGAACTGCTGCAGTAGCTTTAAGCTGCATTTACACTGCCACAGTAGAGTATAACTTGCCCATCTCCACAGCCACCCAAAGTGATTCTATCATTTTTTGTCTGGACCTCACTCTAAGGGGAAATACAGAGGTATCATGTTAGTGAAATGCAGGTGCTAACAAGAAGATTATATGTGCTGGTGTCCCAAACATACAGAAGATGTCAACACAACCTGCTGCAATTGGTTTTTTCCCAGCCTGCCCAAAATTATTATGTCAATGTGTCTTAAAACAGGCTGTGTCCTTCACGTCCCAGTGCAACAGAATGCAACTGAAAGAGCCATCCACCAGGCTCCTTCCCCTCACACACACTGCATATCACAACTGCCAGACACCAGAATCCTGCACAAGAGGCCCTAGTTGCATCTATAGGTTTCCTCTAGGAACATTTCTGAGTGGCAAAATGAGAAGACATTAGCAGAGCTGACACACACAGACTACTTCAACACCGGTGCAAGTCTGGAGCTGAAAGCCACGTGCAGGCCAAGGGATATCAGTCAGCACTGGGGTACAGCTCAAAATTTCCAAGAATTCCTGTGGTAGAGATGCAGCTTGTCATAATCTATGAGCATTTGTGCTGAAGCTAGAGGTCCACATGCCAACATCAGGGCTTGGGAGACAGAGGTCTCTGGGTATTTCACCACTGAATCAGAATACATTTTTCAATTGGTAGAAAGCCACCTTCCTGTCATTCCACTCTTCTGAAAAAAATTTATGAGAAAGCTGATGGCCGAAAGCACCAGAGCTGTGTGCTTATAAAATGAAGCTTTCAGAGACTCCCTGGGCTCTCCCACAGCCGTGTCAGTCCCTGCAGGGAGCAGGACCTGAAGGTACACACCTCAAACACATCCTTGAGCTCTCAGTGTCCTGCTCAGCCCACTGAAGGCAAGCATTGCTCGGTCCTAGCCCAGCTGAGGTGCAGGTAAGGATCTCCACTGCTGCTCTGGGACCACAGGAACCAGGGAAGGAAGGGGTATATTTCTTGCCTGTCATACAAATGGATACTGCTTTTCACTGTGTGCCATTGTCCCTTATGAGGGAAGGTACTACAACGAGAAAACTGTTCCTCTCAAAGTCTAACACTTTTCTATGAATGGCCTCCTCATTAACTCGGAAATTAAATTTACTAAGGTTTCACATTTCATCTGAACAACTACTTTGAGTTTTGTTTTAAAGAAGAAGAAAAAACAAAAGATAGAAAAAATCAGTATTACTCCCTTTTCCTGGGAGTGGGTTTTAGACAATCAAATTTCAATCAAAACCAAAACTTTTATCTATAAAATTAAAAAATAATAAGAATAATCAGACCTGTGTAGGTACAAATACAAGTTGAATCAGGAAACATGGTATTTCAGATCCCAAATTACTTGGTTTCAGTTGTAAATAACACAAGAGTTATGCATGGCTTGGTGCAAAAGAAACTATTACAGAGCAATTTTTAAAATCCTACCAGCTAAATTATACATAAAGGAAATTTTGAGAGGATTTAGCTAGCCAATGAACTTTTTCTACACCCATCAGCCAGAATCACTATTGGCCACACTCTGTTTGCCAAAATGACTATGTACTGGTGAAAGAATATGCCAATAATAACAGCTTGAGTAGGGCTAGAAACCATTACTGTGCCCTGTCTGATGTGCTGAATGCACATTAAAAGACTAATCAACTTACAAACAGTAAATATTCATCTTTTAAAGGTGCAATATCACACACATCTAACTGAAGTTTAAAATTAGTTGTCATTTCAGCAAGTTTTCCACTAAAGAGATCACAGTTTGACAAGGTCAGATGTTGTGAATGTGTATAGATTGCCACATATGCCTACCTTATTTGTTTGTTTCTCCTCATGAGCTCTATCTTCTCCTACTCCAGAGCCACATTTTCCTGTGATTTATTGCTTCTATTGTGTTCCAGAAACCTACACTTCTCCCAGGACACTAGGTTTCTAGATTCTAAACCTCAGAACACAACATTTATCAAATATGGATATAGAACAAAGAGTTCTGAATGTAACATTAGGGCATCTTAGCAAGTATTAGAAAAACAGCTTTAGAAAAGTGGAAAGGGAAATATGATTTATGTTCAATATTTACTCTATAAGCACCTTCTAATATAGCTTCTTTCTACCTTATATTTGTCCTGATAATCTCAGTAGAGAAAGAAGTGTGTTCAAAGAAAATTGTTTTGATTTCTCATAAAATTAGGTGTGCTTTGATTTTCTTTTCTTAGATTTAAGGATGCAGTTGAAGAGAAACATAGGCTGGCAGCTCACTGGGCAGCTCATGCATTCACTGCATGTTTGAAAATAAGATTGGAAAGAGATCACTTTTAGACTCTCAGGCAGGAGGTATTGTCATGTTTCAACTGCACTCTTGTGTACACTCTTCCAGAGAGATCCATGCACCACCTGTAATGCTTGCTCAACCTCCAAGAACACAGGAATTTCTTATCAACAACAGCTGCTACAGAGAAAGCCCAGAGGCAGAGAAGAGGTGCCTACTTCTGTGTTCTGAAAAACTCCCCGTGAACTATTTTCTGGCACTGGTGTCCAGGTAGGACTACCACTCCAGCAGTGCTATTTCCACAGCTGTGCAGAGGCTGCTGAGGAAAGTAGGGCAGGACACACTAAATGTTGGTCTCTGCTTAGTGCTTGAGGTAATTTTCTTCTGCCTTTGCAGAAGGGCTGGAATGTTTCAATTAGCAGCTTAATGTCCATGATAAGGAAATTTTAAAAGCCATGTGCTGTCAAAGCTACCAAGGACAGTCTGCAGCAACAGGCTGACCAGTACCATTTATATTTAGGGGCTTTGAAGACATCGTGCTTCAGCCCTCATATTATCAACTGTGACTATTTGTACAAGTGCTCTTAATAAAACTCTACCTCCAAATTCACAACAGCAGCTAATAAATTAGTAACATAACATCTGCATTATTTTTGGGTATTTTCTACAAAGCATTGTTCCTATAGCCATAGTTGTGAGCCATTCTCACAGAGGCTAACATGAGAAAGAAAACAGGCACAAGTAATTACAGAGAAACATCTGAAAAAAGTGCCAAATGCTATTGCAGCCCAGCCTGCCTGTGTGGGAGAAAGTAACAGAGAGGGAGGTGCTGCTGAAGCCATTTTGCCTCAGTTAGGAAAGAACAGTTACTGAGTGAAAATTTGTACAAATGGGCTTCCATAATGGGAAAAACTGCACTGACCTTAATATTTAGGGACCAGAGCACTGTGAACTTCTTCAGTGGGTCAGGAAGAAAGAAGAAGAGCTCTAAAAAGAAGGTTCAGTGGAACATTTAGATTTTTTTTATTAGAAGACAGGAAATAGTTTCTTACCTTCCTTTTCTTCTAATCATGCAATACAGCATTAAAGAAATAAGATTCAAAGTTGTACTAACAGTTTTCACACTTTTTCTTTCTTATTTTTCATTGTGTCTTCAGTAAAAATATGATATCAATCATATAGTAAGCTTTTCCCTCAGAAGTGCTATTAACCATGGTATGGTTAGGAAACACATATCAGATGCTCTGGTATTTCCACAGAAATAAATACATACTGAAGTGGTATCACAGAGCATTAGAAGGGATAAACTAATAGTTTAAGCAAGCTTCTGAATGTTTTTTGAGTTTGGGTCTCTTTTCCTCACCTAATCTGTGTCAGTAATATTAACTAAAAACAGATCTACAAATATTTACCATGTAAAGCAGAAACACATGCAAGACACTTCAGAAAGCTCTGTTCAGCAATCCAGTATTTGTTTTATTCAGTTCAACACCGATACACTGGGATCTGTGCCAAGGTTATGCATGTTGTTGAATGAATCCCAAAGTGTCCTTTTCTGCTATGTTTTGAATCCCCATTAGTATAGTTCACTGCAACAATAAACCTCACCCGCTTCTCACCCATCTGGCTCCCTGTGGAGAAATACACACTTTGCTTAAGAACCTACATCTACACAGAAACACACTGATAATGCATTCCCAGCAGAAGACTGGCAATCATATCAGGCAAAATTAATTAATACAAGTCATTTCAGATGGAAACAAGATTGCAAACACATATAGCAGATAGGTTCTCTCCTTCACAACAGCAGCGAAGCCATCATGTAGGTATGACTGCTACCAAGAGAACTTGATGCAATTACAATAACCTCAGGGAAACCCAAGGCTGATGGGTTTGTGAAGTTTCAGAAAATACAGGAGAAACCTATTTCATTAGTAGAACTGGATGGTTCTAGTAAGAGTGATTTTGCAAGCAGATCTCATCAGCGCAGAGGCAAATCCTGCCTCTTTCACATAGAAATAAAAGGAGCAGAACTAGTAGAGCTCATCTTTTCAAGATGAGTATCTGTATATCACATAGTCTATCCCACACTCTGCTATTTTCACCACTAAATACACAGTAGCTGATGAGCTGCCAAATAGCCTGTGGGCAAGGGTTACCCTCTCCCAGGTCAGGCCATCCAGAAGTCCTAAGGATTCTTGAATGTTACAAGTCCTGCAATACCAGAATATGTTCATGCTTGTTCCACTCAAAACATTTGCTCAGAGAGGTTTATTTGCATGCTATAAATAAGAATGTTTCATCCACCCAGTATGTTTCTGTGTTACCATCACTTATATTAATACATGATGCATAAAAAACTTCACCTGTTGTTACAAAAATTAACTGCCATAAAACAAACACACTGCAAAATCTTCTTTATAATAAAGAGAAACTCCACCCTTACCCATCCCTAACTTGCAACCCTAACTTTTTTTGTTCTCTCATTTGAGAACATATGAGCTCCGGTACTCTCATGCCCCTTGTGAGTTCACCATCCAATTACCTATCATCACCCAGCAGTGATCCACGCCCTGAAGTTAGATTTAGTAGTTTGAAAATTCATTTCCAGCAAAGTTCAAATGAAACAGGTCAAAGGGACACATCACTGGTAACTCTGAGAGCACAGATGTTTAGCAGAGACAAGTTTAAATCTCATTCTGGCAATAGTTTAGCCTTTGAACTCACAGAGAGCGTAGTCTAGCAAGAGAGTATTCATGAGAATTTCATTTTCATACATTTGTTTGAGTCAGTAATACTTAAAACAAAAGCAGTGTGTTTTTTGGGGTTTTTTTTAAGTGAGAAATTACTTTGTAAAAATAATGTGGAAAATTAGTATTTTGGTTTGTGTGACATGTTCTATTCAGCAAATCAGATAGGGATTAAATAATTCAGTGATTTTTATCTCTAAAACATTAATACTAATACCCTTCCATATTTCTGTGTCAGTACAAGACTTAAGTACCCGCTTAGGCTTCTCAGCTAAAGAAATAAGTTCAAAACATGCCTTTGTCAGGAGAGTGATAGGAAGTTGTAAATAAGAATGCAGAATAAAATATAATTATTAATCACACTGAATAATTCTACTATGCTAATACCGTAAGTCAAAGTGTTGAAAACACCCCTATAAAAATACAAAAATTACACTTTACTCTGACATATAACTTTCTATGTTCTTTAGACCCTAACCCTAAATGTGTTAAAACACCTATTCTCTTCTTGTCTGTTCTTTGATCTGTCGCTAAGGAGCAGGGCTGGGTTTGGGAGGCCTGCATCTCATACCAGAATATGGCACACAATTCTTTGGGGATTATGCCAGGTCTCTTTGAACGTTATTCCCACCCATCAATTGCAGTACTGCAGTGCTAAATTGCCTGTGAACTGGATTGAGCTCCTGTAGAGAAGAGTTATTAAAGATGCACCTTCAAGGACTGATACCAGTTGATGAAACAAGAGAAGCCAAAACTAAAGGGAAAATTGTCCTTGCCAGAGGAGCATTTAGCCCACTATATAAATATTGACCTCTTCAATAAGCTCAAATAAAAAGCACAGGATCCTTCTACTATTGCTCTACATGTTTATAAGGTCTGGTTTGCATAACACAGTGAGTTTGCTATTACCTTTCTTTCTCCAATTTAAAACATAATATAATGTCACATACATGAGATTAAAAATAATACAGCTTTATTTGAAAGTACTTATTTCATAGAAAATTGCAAAAACTTTTCCTTGTAAGTCATCTACTTTTCCCACAATGCATAAGGAAAATATTGAGTGTATTTAGTGTATACACAAAAGACATCCCAGATGGCATGATCTTTCTATTTTGCTGCAAACATAAAAAGAAACAGATTAGCATGATTCACTTCCCAAAAAAAATCAGGAGAGGATAAAGGGCAGGATAGTACCTCTTTCTCTAGCAACATAGCCTGTGGAAAGGGTACAGTGCTCATCATTAACTCAGGTTTGAATTGAAGCTGTTAGAATACTGGAAGATAATATTCTCAGAAAGTAAATTCAAATTCTCAATCACTGAATAGTGGATGACAACTACTAATAGAAGAAACAGTAATGTCTTATTAGTCTAAAATCTGGAAATTAGAAAGTAATGTCTTATTAGTCTAAAATCTGGAAATTAGAACACCTTCCTCAGACTTGTATTCAGATATCTACTTTGGTCTCAATACTGGCTAAGAATTTAAAGGATATAAACACAGCTTATGCCTTCACCTTGTGAATGGCACCTAAGTTCCTTTGTGATTTCAGGCAAAAAATCGAAACATCTGTTGGAAAAAGCTAAAGTAGTTTCAATATTTTCTATTTGGTTTTGATTGTACTCCAAAACTCTCCTCCAATAACAGAAATATTTTCTAGCATCCTGGAAAAGCATTACTCTAGTTTAGGGGATGGGAAGAAGGGGAAGGAGACAAGGCAGGTTTGGCAAGTAAGGTTTGGTCAGTTGCTGGATAAAATACTATAAAATTACTAAGGGGACAAAACATTTAGCAAGGTCTGCCAAAATAGGACAAGGGATCATTTTAAAATGAAGATGGGTTCCTTTGAATAGGTATAAGGAATACATTTTTCTACAGTGAGGGTGATGAAACACTGGAATAGGTTGCCCAGAGAGGTAGTAGATGCCCATCCCTGGAAAGATTCAAGGGCAGTCTGGACAGTGCTCTGGCAACCTGATGTAGTCGATGATGGGCCTGCTCACTGCAGGGGTTTCGAACCTTTAAAGATCCCTTCCAACACAAACTATTCTATGATTTTCTGCTGTGCTCTGAATGCAAATAACAAATAGGCTAATGGATAACTTAGTGGCCCCAGAGTAAAGTGACCAGTGGATTTTTATCATAGGGTGCAGTGAGATTCCAGGAAGAAATCCTATGAGCTGGACAGGAGGTGATTTGATTCAGTGCTTTTGAAGATGGAGTTTGTTTTTATGAGTAGGTTTTCTACATGAAATCATTTCAATCTGCAACTAATTTACTAATTGCAGTAAACACAGTATTTCTCTTCAGTTTTTGTTAAATGGCATCAGGTTGGCTGAAAGTGCAGCCAACACTTCTATGTTGTTTAAGAAGAGGTGGAAGTTAGATATTTTCTCGAGTTTCACCATTTTAGTGGTTAAACTATAAGGAAGCACACAGGCCTCATGGTAATAGTTAATTTCTGACCAGTACTAATTTAACATGTATCTTATTTCTAATTTAACATGTATCTTATTTCACAAGATGTTAATGTAAACCTGAGAGTGCAATTATGCCCTTTAAAATATTTTTCTTAAAATGAGATACTATTTAAACAAAGGAATATTAAACATCAAAATTAGATTAAGCTGAACAGTTAAAGAGTATTAAGAAAAAATAGCAAAAACCCAGCACAGATCCGATCAAGGGAAAAATGAAATTCTGTGGCCACCAACCAATAAAAACTCTTTGGACTGTATATTTTTTATGAGTCATCTGGATTCAGAGGAATAATTCTGTTTCTTTGCAGCCCAGATACTAATTGGAGTACATTACCACTCTTTTCAACAGGAACACTACAATGCCTTTAAAACAAAAATCAACCTCTTGAAAGTTTCACATTTCATTGTCGCTTTGTAGTGTGGTTTCAAATCCCATTGCATGAAAGGCAAAACCATAAATATTAAAATGGAGCAATAAAATATTTTCATATATTCCATTACAGTCCTGGGAGGCAATGAAAATGCTGACCTTTACTGGTGTCAAGAATATTTTATACCATACAGCACCTTGCAAGACCTACTCCTTCTTTTCTATACACATAGTAGATAACTGAGCAAATCTTATAGCCAATGGAAATTGGCTGAACATATCAAAATCTCATTAATATATATCATGATAAACAAGAAAAACAGTGAAACCAAATACTCTAAAAAGTACTTGTAGTTATGTGAATAAATTATCAGCTCATTGACCTAGTTTCAGTCTAGTAGGGAAATTCAGTCATATCCAAGGGGAAAAAATATAAAAATCAGGACTTAAATATACTCAAAACAATTTTTAGCTCCATGGCATATTTCATCTTATGATTTCTTACTAACATTAATCCTGCATATAATACTTATTCCTTTTATATAGAAAAGGTATATACAGGCACACTAAGAACAGTAAATACAGATGCCAGCATCCAGGCCATGACTGAACTATTTCAAGCATGAATAAAGTTAGTTAAATTGTGCTAGGTACTCATTCTTTGAAGTCTCTATCACTGCCTCAGTGAATTGATTCCCCCTTTTCTGAGGGACTAGGAGGCAGGATATACAGAGACCTACAGAGGTGTCATAGAAAGCTGTGGAAAAAAAGGATGTAAAGCCCTTACCTTTTCTCTATCTAATCAGAAGATCTACTTCTTAAAAATAAAAAAAAAATTAAAAAAAAAAAAAGCCAGACAACCCAAACAAATTTGGCTGAGGATGATGTAAGAACATATTACAGAGGTTAGACCAATCATGGTAGTTTACAGTACACCCTCTCAATCACAAAACCATCCTTTTCTCATGAAGATATTTTACTTCATTAGAAAAATAAAAGCAGAAAAAAGCCCACAAAGTCAGAAAACTTTTGAATACAACGGGATTCTAGCACTTCACAATGATTAAACTGTGCTTACCTATGTGAGTAACCTGTAGGGGGACAATCAGGCTACTCACACAAGGCACAGCAAAGTAGTCAGAAAGCAGGAACCTAACATGTCTAACCTAAAAAATAAAAAACTCCATACAGTAAGGAATAGGCAATAGGAATGATTGTATCTATTGGACAGTAATTCCAGGTCCCTTCAGTTGATGCCCATTAACTAAGTTGACAAAGTATGAATAAATTGTAGCAAAACTACACTGAGAAAACAATGGTTTTACTGGAAACATTTCTGCTTTCCTGCTTTTCTTTTTGTTCTCGTTTTTGGGGATTTTTTGTGTGAATTTATAACTTTGTGTCACCCCAAAAGACTGAATTGAATGCTTTATTTCTGATTTTTGCAAATAAAATTGATAAGAAGACTGATTTAAGATACAAATATCTGGATACAATATTTAATAACACTGGCACTTCTACAAAATAGTATCACCAGTTGAAAGCACTGACCAAAATGTAAATTGATTTTTTAGAGATATTTACTAGAGAGAGAATTCTCTCTAAATGGGCATTAGTTTTGAAAACTGAAGTTTGAATTAAAAAATAATATAAGTCAGTCCAGGATCATTTTAAAGTCCACTGTTGAAACATCTCTTGTAGGTTAGAAAGAGAGAGGGAGGTTTGAGAGAATACTGAAGTATTAGAGGGCAGTTTTTTAAGGTTAATCTATCACTTAACAGATGAAAATTCAGATGTCAACCTAATAGGTAAGAAAGAAAACAGACTGATTACATAAACACATCAGTAGATCGTTTAGAGTCAGAGGAGATGAAAACATTTCAATTTATGTTCCCTAAGAGAATTATTTATCTTGGAAAGGGCTGACAAAAGTTTCTATATGAACAATAAAGAAAACCTGATATAGCTCCAGTTTCAAGAAAAAAAGTAAGACCAAATCTATAGTCTGTTCAGTTGAAGGCAAAATTATTACTAAATGGCATCAGAACTTCACACCAAGGCCATAAAATGTGAGGAAATGCCATTATCCAGAGCAGACCTGTTCTGGCATGCCATTCACTTCCTGACAAGAGGACTCATCCCATCTAGTTAAAGCCCAAGCACTCAGAGCTGAGTGGGAGCTCATGTTGAAGGTGAGAGCTTCAACACCTCTTGAGGGTTTGGTTTTAATATTCAACTATCTGGCAGGCCCTGGAATCCACATCTCCTTGCCAGAGGCCCAGATCAGTAATAGAAGACTGGGTAGGATTTGGAGGTCTGACAACACCATGGGGCACTGCTCTGGCTCAAACTGTGGCCTTCAAACTTGACAAGATGCAAAGGAAAACAGGGTGTTTTAAATCCCACCAGTCCTTCAGACTGGAAGTAAGAGAATTACTCCAAAAGAAAACCTGCAATAGTATTTTTGTGGGAAAGTCAAGGGCTGAAAAAAGTGTGAATTTATATTAATTCAGGCCCTGAGCTAAAGAATACAATGTGGGGGATGTGGTCAGGCTGAAACGAAATGGATATGTTTTGAAGTTCATTAAAAAAAAAAAAAAAAACCAACAAAAAAACCAGAATTTGTCTTCCATAACTTCAATATTATGTATCAATTTAAGTCCCATTTTTATTTGCAGTAATTGGTGTTCATTTTAAAAGCAAATTATACTTCCAAAACAAATACTTCAAAGATGCTAAATCAGAAAAAGAATAAAGTACCATTGCTTTTTGTTTTGTGGGATGGTTTTTTAATATTCTTAAAAACTAGCCCTAGTGTAACCAAGGGCTCACTGAACTA
This sequence comes from Leptocoma aspasia, assembly GCA_013399835.1. Lineage (NCBI taxonomy): Eukaryota > Metazoa > Chordata > Aves > Passeriformes > Nectariniidae > Leptocoma > Leptocoma aspasia. Next base: position 608,311 of record VXAX01000605.1, on the reverse strand, counting down.
AATTCTCATGTATTCTTTCATCTTCCTTCTATATCTCTTGCACAAGTGCTTCACATGCATCACTGCAGTCCATATGGCACTAAACAGAGAAGTTTAGGCTACAAAACTGAGTCCACAGGGTCCCAGAGGCACTAGGAGAAGCATTTCAGCAGTCAGGCAGCTGAAAATCTTCCTGGATACTAACAGCTAACATGATGGCAGAAACAAGACATACAAAGAAGGAATTTAGTTACAAATTGAGAAATATTTTACTGGAAATCCCAGCCCAATCTGTCGTTTTAAGACTGGCAGTGGTCTAGAGATGGGGTGGGTGGGAATCATACCTTCACTGAGATTAACAGTAGAACTCTTTTTGACTTGAATGACTCCAGAATGATGCCTACATCCCTCGGCACAGACTTTGTTACACATGCTTTCCTATGACACTGTCATTTCAATATAGTAGCACTTCAGAGGCATTTTCCATGACAATGTATGGCAGAATACAAACTATAAACTAATGTAATCCAAGCCTTCACTGCTGACAGTAAATGACTCAAGTTTTTTCCCAAAGCAGAGTTTTTATCCTGAAAACAAAGATTAACTTCTGACCTTTATAATTAATCAGCCTTTAAAACTCTGGTAGTACAAGGCATCCTTAAGAAAATACATTTCTTTCATCTCTGTGTGCTGGTGTTACATAGCTTTTCCTGGACAAATTGGCAACTTCTGACTCACTCATATTTATGAGAAAGACTCTGAGTAGGCAACTTCTAGCACTGGTTCTCAGCATTATATTTCCTCCTCTATGAAAATAAGGAAGTATATTACGTAAGAAAACAACAAAAGGGGAATAACTTATTGCCCTTTTGGGTAGTCTGGGATATTTACAAATCTACATCCTTGCTGACACAGTAAAAATACAATCTAGTAATCTTGGGAGACTTACTGTCCCCAGGGCAACACTGTTTTTAATTCTTTTATTGTTATTTATCTAGTCATGGGAGAACCGCAGACTGGAAGGACTCACTTTATTTAATTCATGTTCCAACCATAAATGAGCAGATAAAATTTACAGTGAGACTTCTGAAACATTTGCTTCACTTTTTGGAGGACTGTCAACTGTTGTATATGCAACAGCAGTACCAAAAAGACGCAGATGTCATTTTGTTTCCTGCAAGTTCTTCCATTCATTAAAAGGAATATTCCCCCTCTTTCTGTGCTGCAGGAGCACTTTCATTCCCAGCCAGAGAAGAGCTCTAGGTAGTGCTCAGCACCTTCTCTGGCTGCAGGGTCCTCACAGCAGAGGGTTTCCTCAGTCTGTTAGTTGCCATGTGGCAATATTGACTAGTAATTTACAAACATCTTTAGGAAGTGGGTATTCAAACCAGGAGATTTTATTTGAAACCAAACAAAGCAAAACTAACCACTCCCGAAACCTTGCCAATCCTAGACCTCATAGTTAAAAATCTAGAAACCACAAAACTGATAAAAAACCAGCAGACAGTAAAGACAATATAATACTTTTACAGTAAAGCTCTTTGGTTTTTAAAGCAAGCTGGATCATTCTGAAGGGGCTGTGACACGTTCAAAATCATAATCTTCCTTGAAAAGTGGCAGAAAGACACAAGTCCCACTGATGGTCCAAGCCCCTGTCTTTCTGGCCACTTCCACTATTGTTCACTCAGATACTACATCTGAGTTTGTTCATCTAAGTCATGGTTATAACCCATGTGAGGTGAAAAGGTCAGTGTGAGTCATGAACATCTTTTAAAGTGTGGTTAGAGTTTTAGACAAAAAATGTTGCACAAGTCTTGCCTTTGTTTTAGAAACCCCGAAAGGGCAAAAAGCTGCCATAATACTAGCAACAATTATTTCAGTTTTGTTCATTTCAATGATAACAGCTTTCATCTGTAGGACTGAATCTCTGATATGTCCTTGCTTTTATAGACTTTAGTTAGAATTTAATTTTTAACTTTACAGTTGTGTATTGAATAAAACACTTATTAACTTACTCCTTTATTAAAATTTTAGAAAAATGACAATCCTGGATAAAAGAAAACACACCCTTTTCCCTTTAGAATTGGCCACTCCTAACTATTTTTGAGCAAAACCAAATGCAGTACAAATGCTCTCCCAGACAACTGAATTTCCCTAACTCCATACCAATGAAATTACAATGTCCTTTTCTCTTTAGAGAGTAATAGCCTAGAACTACCTGAAATAAGCAGAATTGCTCATGATCATATCATAGATATGATACTAAATTTTTGTTACTTGTGCTCCAAATGCACACAAAGCAAATTCACAACTTTAGCAATGAGCAGCACAGCTCACTCTTATCCTCCTGGCTCAGAAATTATGTAGGTGATTTCCATGTTATTATTAAGCACAATGAATTTACTAAATCTGAATTTAGTGTTATGAAAAAGTACTAATAAACCAAGACATCAAATTCTGGTCATGTTTTTCATTCCTTCAAAATTTAAAGTATTCAAACCACTAAGAATACAATGACTATTCACAAACTTGGCTCTAGGAGAAATACTTCTACCTTTAATACCTAGAAATTTATTCTTATCTGAATAAAAACATCTGACATTTCAGAGACACCTCTGACCACACCTGTAGTTTTATAACCTTACTCTACATACCACGAATAAGAGCTGATCCAGCCAGTAAAGTAAAAAAAAAAAAAAACCAAAACAAATCAACCCCAAAAACCGAAACCTGCTGTTTACACCACTGGTAAATGAATAGGGGTCCCCTTTGACTCTTTTATATAGGCTCTGTTAAAAATCTTCACTCAGCAAATTTCCCATTAATAAAGGCACAATGTAAAAATAACAGATAATACACTTGAGAAATGTTGTGCTCTCAAATTAATCCATATTCCCGGTAAGATATATTCAAATGTAATTCAAACTCACTACAATATATTCAAACATATCCATAACCCACTTTTTATTGATATATTTTAAAGGAAATTAAAATATTTTTCTTATACTCCTCATGTTTGGGCAGCTACAGTACTTTTGATGTCCAACTTACTGGAAAAGGTGAACAGTGTCAGAACAAAAATATCTTTAAAAACCTTACACAATTTTGAAATGCCAGGTTAGAAATATAATTTCTGAGCTTTTCTTGTCCAAATTGATTGGATATTAATACCTAGCAATGTTAACATGTAGAACCACTGCTTGATATGAAATGTATGCACTTTTTTTTTCACAAGCAAAAACCAAACAAAACACAAAAAAGTCCTTTGGGTTTTAATTTCCTTCCCTTTACTTCAAGTGTCTTTTCCAAAATTGTTTCTATTCCCCCTTTATAAAAATAAGATTTGGATTTCCTGAATAAAGAGTGAACCTACATATTTCCTTATTTATAGCTCAGGCACAATCAGCATAAGGTCATCAGAACCAAATGTGTTCATGTAGCTATTATCACATTTAATTATATAGAAATGAATACCATCACTGCAACTAAATAAATCCTGTCTCTTCTTATCACAGGTCAAAGTTCAAGCCATATATGGGCACTAATCTCTATGTTCTATCACAAATTTTTGTTTCACTAGAAAAGTTTATGTTGACGTGCATTTTCCCTGTCTAAATCCACCACCTCTACACCACCAAGAAAATGTTAAATTTCTCAGATCTTGTTGTATAATTCCCTAGTGCTCCAGGTTTTTTGCCAGTAAAAGCACCTAATTTTCTTACTGCCTCAGTAAGAAAACTACTGCCCAGATCACTATTAGTTTCGCTGACTGCCCAGTAATAAATAAACTTTCATCAGCATTGGAGATTTACAGGTTGCTTCAGCTTATAGATGACATTAGTAAACACAGATTTCTCCTTTGTTAACCATTTTTCTCTCTCTTGTTACTGTTTTTTGTAATACTTGGAGAAGTATGGTGGTGTCATGTACTGCTACACACAGATAAGCAGCCACGCATTCGCAAGTCTTATATTCAAATTAGCACACTGAAAACATCCAGATTGTAAAATTTGTGAGCTTGCTCTTCAGGTCACTAGCTCCCACTGCAACTAATTCTCTCTCACAAGAAATATGTTCTGAGCATGGAAAACAGATTGGAAAAGTGCTAGATGAATGAAGGATTTAAAGAAAACTTAAGAACTAAAACCAACAACCAAAACCAAAAAAAGAAAATCAAAGCTTTTTTTTCTGCTACCTGTCTAAATCCATTCTGAGTAAGATGGAAGAATCTGACTGATTGGAATGCAACAACCTGTAAAGCCTATTCCAACCAACAGAAACCTCTAACCTCAAAAAGTTGCATTTAATCTGGATGAAGGCATGTTTTAATGTGGAAGTATTTTCTTTAGCTGGCAGCCACGTAATTGCATGCTGCTATGAAGATTTTTGTACAGAAAAGTTAGACTTTGACTGTCTGAAGAATAAAACTGGGCCTCTCTTTCTGTGTAGATTCAATTTCTACAAATCAGTAAAGCTAGTTCAGCAAGAAGTAGAAGTAATTAAAATCCAAATCCTAATCCATTCATTTACCTCTCCTCCCCTCCTCATTCCCCGCACTGGAAAAAAAAAAAAAAATTCAGGCAGTTATGTTTCTACTTTCCAGATGTGAACAACTGGATTAAATTCTATGGAGAGCTTTTAAAAAATCATAACAAGTCAATGGGTCACGGTCTTCACAGCATAAAGGAAAAAACTGCTAAGGCCTCATTGCTGAGACAAAACAACATGGCTGCAGCAGCTGCAAGGTCACAGGGATTGAAACAGAACCATGGAAGAGAAACCACAGCCACAAGAATGACAGCAGAAATTACTTGTAATTTTTTTTTCCAACATAGCGACGGAAGAACTGCATTCTTTTCTATAGCAAAGCTGGCTCGAGCGCTGTACCAGCAAAACTGTTTCCCTGGTTTGGGAATGAAAAGGTTTTCCCACCTCTGTGAAGAGTGTTTGATATTTGAGTCCAGATCACTGAGAAGATTCAACAGAGCAAATAATGCTCTCTGAAACTTGTGAAGATTATTTATTGTGACAGTTATTCATGTTGAAAATAAAAGTGCCTGGGATGAAAGAACAAGATAGACAACACAAGAGATGTTACCCAGAAATTTCAAAAGCAGTTTTCCCTCACCAGCTTGGACTCTTCCTGCGAGTTCTTTGAAAGGTAGCAAGATGAAAAAAGCCTATGCTCTCAGCAGAAAAGTCTGATCCTTCTCCCCTCACTTCTTTTGAAGAGGCTAAATAAAGCTAAGGCATGAGCAGCAGCCTTAAGGTCCAGAGTAACGCTGCATGAACACCACAAAAAGCTTTGGAAAAGGTATTTGAAGAGGAAGCATGAACTCATTTAACATTTTTGACTTGGGCTTTCTGTGAACAGTCTTAACAATAAAATTGCTGATTTTATCCACACAGATGCCTTTGATAAATACTAGATTTCTTTACATGACAAAGAATATAAATAATGCTGCTTTTTAAGTAAACCAGCATATATGATCAAGTCTAAATGCAATTTTTTTCAAGTAAAAATCAGTTGACTTGCCAAAATCTAAGTTCCAATATGTTCAATTGTTCTACTTTTTATACAGTGTCTGAGACTTAAAAACAAGAAAGACATTTCATAAGCCCTTTTATTTTTTTGTACTGAATAAAGATAAGAAACACAAAATGCGCCGCTGAGTAACTGGTCCTTTTTTACATTCTTGGGTTTCTTAAGGAACTTTATATGCTTAAATACACATGAAAGTATAAAGGTATAAAAAGGTACCAAAAGTATACCTTTCTCTATCCAGAATTGTATCTTTCTAATAAAATACTAAATTAATTAGACAAACAAATCACACTGGCTTTGGATAACATTTTGCTGTATATTGACTTGCATTCAGTGCACAAAGAAAAAAATGCTTCTTGAATGTACTTGCTGTGTCTGCAATGAAATTCTGTAGTTATGTTATCCTAATATGTTTATGGTTTCTAACAGTAAGAATTTGATGTAAAAAATTTACACTTCACATCAATTAACTGTTGGACTTGACCATGTTAGTGGTCTCTTCCAATCTAAACGATGCTATGATCCTATAGTAATTAATCCTGTTGAGAAGATATATATATAACAGCAACACTACTTCATAATGAGCACTTCAATTTTTAAGAAGGCTGCAGGGAGAAATGGCTAAAACCATAATCACTTCAACATGTTCTTTTCACTGGGCTTTTCCTGTTTGAGGAAAGAGTTCTTCTCTTACAGGTAGAAAACAGACGAGAAATTTTGTCCTTTGTGATTTTGCATTTAAAATGTGAAAGGCTTTCTTATGATTATAATAAGGCTTTCTTATTATTTCTCTAGGAGACAGCAATCACCTATTGAGCTTTTAAATTCTTAAACTGAAATTCAAGTTTTAAGTTAGTTACTCACATTCCAGGCCAGATCTATCTGTACATGGGTCATAACTCACTGCCAGCAGCCAGACTCACTAGTATTTTATGCCCCTGTCACAATCTAAGGATTCACCACAATTATTTTTTAATTGCATTTCCAAAATGTAGTATACCTAGTAATTTTGCTATGTGCTCAACTCCATTAGCATGCTCTTTTCTCAGAAATCTTTGATCATGTAAAACTGGCAAGAGTTGGTTTACAGAAAACCAGTAGCAATGGTACTAAATGAAAATACTTTTTACTGTCCATAACAGTGTTATTTTCAGAAGCATTTGATTCTTGACTGACCAACGTCTTCTTGCTATGCATCATTCATGCTTAGCCATTAAGATGTTCAACGTTCTCCAGGATACAAGGTCAGGAAAAGTGGCATGTGGCAATGTGATATGGTTGCTGAGCCTCAAGCAAGGGATGGAAATAAAGAAATACTTAATATTTATTCACATTTTCATGGTAACAAATGCATGTATTTGCTGGCAGGCAATTTAAGTGGAGACAGATAGCTATGGGGCAAAGTACAACATCCTACTGCAGAGTCACATACAGCTCTTCTGATGTAGGAGTTCAGTCTTTAAGCTCCTCTGACTTAAGCTGACTTATCTTCTAAAAACCAAGAAATATGATAATGAGACAACAAGAACTCCTTTTTAATTGTAAGGGTTGTACTGTGTTACATTTTTTGGATTTACTACTTAAAATTAGAAGGAAACCTGAGTATGATCCAACAGCGTCTATGCAACTGTAACAACTGCAAGTGCTTAGCCCACAGTTCACTGAAACCAGAGGATAAAGATACTAAACAAATTTTTAATTCTTAATAGAAATTGAATTGAGATTAGGGAACTATATCCCCAATGGAGAGTCATTCCCAAATAATGTCAAGAGCATGAGAAAAAACAATACTTTTCTGGCAGAAAGCTTGCTCATAACACAATCCCTGTGTACAGAGCATTGTTTAGAGATTTTTGAACAATCAGCTTTGATTTAAAAATATGAGTAAATGTCAGTTCTGTGTAAGACACCCAGGTTAGTATTTTACTCTCTGGAAAGAATTGGAAGTCCTATAAGGCTAGAATTCAATCTGTAAAAGAAACATTTATGGTTCAATGTAAAGGTAACAGCCAGTCTTCCATCGTCGCCTTCGTCATCCTTCAGCTTCAGCAAGGTGTACTCTGAGAATAATTCTATCACACAGAAACTTATACTGGTCTGCTATTTTGATTTACTTTCTAAATTTGTGAATTACCTTTCAAATACTGTATTTTCAGGAGTGGCTTTACAACTGTTGTGTCACTTGGAATTGAATTCAGGTCTAGCACTAGCAAGTAAATACCACAGACATCAGTTTCAGAATAAGTTTAGGGTCAAATTTCAATTTGATGTGGATGCTAATCTTTAAATCAACCTCATGCTAAGCCACTGCAAAAAAAAAACCAGAATTGCTCTGGCCTTATTTCCATATTAATACCTTCTCTCATTAATGACTTACTCTTGAATCCCATGCTAAAAGTCTTTTATTTACATTTATCCTTTTCCCTTTTGAATTAACTTCTCATCTGCTTTCTGCATATTACAGTAGTGAGGTTAAGTAAAATGTTCTTTCATTTTGGCATTTTTATTAAGAGAACTGAAAATGTCTTGCGAGATAGTGAACACTGTGGTTGGGCTCTGGCAGATGTTTTTAGATCTCAGACCAAAAACTCATTGGGAGGTCGTCAACAGAACTAACAATTTTAAAGCAATTTGCTTCCATATGTCTGATGCAGGAAAACTTTATGACAATGTTGGAAAGTTAATCTTTCTTGACTCTCTTCATCTTCAGCAGAAAGTTCTGACTGCAGATCAATGAAGCTCAAACTCACATTAAGCTGACCAGCAGCAGGGTATACCTGAACCAGTAGCACAAAGAGAGGCTATTCTTACTTTCAGCTCTGTCAGGAATCAGCTGGAGTCTTTCCTTTGACTCTTGATTGCTCTGACATAGGTAAAGGTTATTTACCACTTTTCTTGACAAAACTCTAAGACTGACAATACCTATAGCAAGTGCTTAGGATCCAGAAATTAACTGACAGAAATAACACTGGACAAGTATAAAGAGACCCTTTAATTTTCTTTCCTACTTAAATAATTATTTTTATAGGCCTTCTTACAGCTCACAAGATACTTGTCAGTGTCTCGAGGTACTGAAGTTTTAGAGTTCAGTATCTGATAGTGTTGCCAGTCAGTGTTGAACTGAATTTCTGGTACACTGAGGTTTGACCTTTCATGACAAGAACTTCCAGCTGAGTACAGATTAGATGATAGGCTAGGAATCAAACTTCAGACTTATTTCAACAGCATCAATCTCAGATTTTTCTTTAAGATGACGTACAAATTATAAAAAAAGATACTTGATTATACACATCTTAAACAGAAATTTTCTTTCCTGAAACAAAATGGTGTCTAACAGCCTGCTGGTAAAGGCACATGGCTTAAGCAATGACAAAAATGTCGGGAAAATTTTGAGTTTCCACTAGAGTTAATTTGATTTGAAATGATTGCCTTGGATTTAGTTATTCAATAGCTACCACCAGTAGATGCATGAATGTCAAGTGGAATGAAAAGATCTTTTAATAAGAGTGTTTTGGGTAAGTCCTTTCCTTCAGGCAGAGTTATTCTGCTCACTGTCAGCTTTCCAGCAAGAGAAAAATGTCCTTGCTTTAACCTTGGGCAGTCAGCTATTTTCCCTGTACTCAGTAGACAGCTGGATCACAGTACTGAAGAAAGGGAAGGAAAAGGTCCATCGGCAACAACTATAATTTACCAGAACAGTGAGAACTCTCTTTGGGGGAAATGGAAGGCAGCCATCAGCACCAAACTAAACAGTATCAGCTAGATCTGCAACTTCACTTTAGCACCAAGTACAGAGGTTGTACTTCCTATCAACAGTTAGGCTGATAAAAAGGATGAGGGAAAATAGCAAGCATATGTCTTAGCAAATACAATGTGATCACATTCCTGCTAAGTATCTGGGTGGAAAGCTGGGACTGAGAGGATTTCACAAGAATATTCAGAGACTGCTTCTATTCCAGCTTTTCCAGCTCTTTGCTTCCAGCTCTCCAGTTATATTTCCTTTCCTTTTCCTATTTTTCATTCATCGCCATTTTTTTGTTGCTAGTCAAAAGTGTTTGTTTTGTTTGGTGCTTTTTTTCAACAAAATAATAAGGAAAAAAAGGTTGAACAGAAATTTTCCCAAGTATTTCAACAAATTATAAACAGCTCCAGTCATTTCCAGACTGATAGTCAAATGAGTACAGCTAGTCTTCCCTCAGATGTCAGTCTTTCCAATTTCATGCATCCTTGCTGTAAACCACCATCCCAAGTAAATAATAAATGAATGCATTTTCCATCAGGAAGAATAAGTGGTATAATCCTGAACTATGAGAACTGTAGAAAGGATAAGTAAAACACAACACTACAGAAATACTTTGTGTCCTTAATACCAACACCTATAAGATGATGTTAATTTGTGGAAATTTTAGAACAATGAGAAAAATTAGAAATGGTGTGGGGAAACTGATACATTTTGCTATTAAGAAATAGCTAGCTTACTCAAGTAAACTTATGTTCTTCAGGAGAAAGTATGCAGATACTCTTGGTAGAAACAGAACTCTTCATAAATCCAAAGACAGGACAAAATTTAGTTCCAAACTTGAAAATCTCAAATATGCTAATTTTAAAATTGATTCATTACAGAGTTAAAATCTTATATTCTTCAGACATCTATGCATCTCAGCTAGCAGTCTTTTCCCCCTAACACTTGGATATAATTAGGACTTACTGACTAGAGGAGACACCTTTTCTGCATGCCAAAAGGACTGGGCACTGTGAGGCATCTGCTCTGTGTTCACACTTATTAGGGTCACTTATCTACAAACAATAGACTCCGACTGCAACAGAAACACAGAACCAAAGCGAGCTCTACACGAATGTTATGATTCTATTTGTGTGATAATATATAACCATAGCAATGGGAACCTTAAAAAATACCTCCACTTTATCCATTTCTGTTTTCTTCTACTTATGTCAGCCATCACAGGCATTCATTCCTAATTCAATATTACTCCCAGAGTTGGGTTTCATAGGCAAGAAGGGCCAAATCAATCAAAAACTCTCAAGGGTCTAGGAAGGCCCTTTTACGAAATTACCAAAGAACGAAGGTTTTCATATTTGATATTAGGAAAATTATTGACTTCTTTTGCTCTGAGGTCTTAGGTGTTCCAGTTACTTGCAATGTAGGTATATGGCATATACTAGTGTATAATACCATACAGGGTAATATCTTTGAAATTAAATTAGCTGATATAAGGTGTTCAATATTTCTGTGGAGATTTGTGCAACAAAAAAGAATTTCCTAAAACGAAGAAAAAAGCATCTGGGAAAAAATAAATATATTCACCCTCGATAAGGGAAAAGAGAAAGAATATTGTCCTCATCTTCCTGGCTATACTCCAAATTCACTGTAAATTTATTGCAGTTTCCCATCCCTTCTTGGTATTAAAACACTACTGATGCTTTTTATTTTTCCGACTTTTTCCTTCTCATTGCCCTTTTAGCCTTGCTAATAGGCTGTAATTACTCAGGTGAGTTTTAATCTTGTCAAGTATAGCCATTTGTTGCAAAAGAAAAGTAAAGCAATGTTAGGTAAGTGGAAATTAAATGTTTTCCATCCACTAACTGATAAAGAACAATAGCCCTGTGCTAATCACAGTCAGTCATGTGATTTACAATCCCCACAAACAATCTTGTTAGGGCATTTTTGTTGTGTGTCTGTTGGGGGTTTTGGTTATTTCCTTCTATTCTTTTTGCACTCCCGATCTGTATACCTAGCTCTTGAGAATAAATGGTAAAATCTGAGAGCAAACAGCTCCATACAGAATGTCCTTTCTATACCTATCCTTCCTGCCAAGAGCACTTAAAAAACACAAAACACAGTACCTGCAAAAATCTTTTTCTTATTTAAAAAAGTATAGGAATTATGTCAGCTGAAAATTGGCCAGAATAAATACTTGATCCAGTGACTGTTTGTTTTCCTTTCTAAACATCCAAACTAAATACAAGTTTGAAAATAATTGTTTTGTTGATAACATACAAATAATAAAATTCCTCTTCCGTTAAAAAATTACTGTACATTTTGTGGGAAAAGTTCCTGATTCTTAACAGTAACAATCCCTTTTTATATTTTTTAATATAACTATCTGGGGAGTTTCACTCTAAAAACTTAGACTTAAGAAATTTCCATCTTGCTCCAGTGCACAGTAGTATTAGAAAAAGCTTCAGGAATTCAGGTGAATTCCTTTAGGCACACACAGATGGACTCAACATATCATCAGAAAAAGAGTACAAACAGAGTAGGAACAAAATCTGCATGTTTAAACAGTCACATAACATGATAGTGTCCCCCTCCTATGAAATCTACAATATCTCTGGCAGCCTGCCAGATTTTTCAATTTTGCAATTCTGTAGCTTGGAATTACAGTATCAAGGTTTGACTTCACATGGGATCTCAAGAAGTGTTTTATAAGTGCAGCACACATCTCAAATTTTATTGGCAAAAGTTTAAAGACATTATAACAAGTAAACTCCAATTGTTTATAGATTGCATTCCTATGAATTTAATAATATTTTTAAACCATTTATGATCATCAGTAGACACAACCTTTCGAATTTTGACTGCTGTACAGACAATTTCCTCCTAAATCAAAGAGGTCAAGTTGTCCCCAGTGACACTGCTAGTTATCCCACAGACTTTTCAACTTCTCATGTGGAAATCAGGCTGTCCTCATTGCTTAAAGCAGCGTTGTCCTCGGGCCTTATCTGAGATATGAAGCACTGCCAGAAACACCATCTCGAGCATCGCCCTGTGATAGCCCTGGCCACGACTGCCCTTTTGTTTCCACTGCTCTGTAGAGCTTAACTGCAGTTAGCTGTGACTCATTTGTGCACACCAGCCACAGCTGAGCCTGCACGCTGAACCAGATGAGTAACCTCAGATCAGAATTTATTAAATAACACCTATTACATATTTTTCACCCCAAGGTGTTTCACTGTACTACTCTACAAACAAGTGTGTCAGCACTGCCGAAGAGGCAACAACACAGGAGGGTTGTGGACATTAATGAGGTAATAGATATTAGCCAAGCTTGTATTGTATCTGATACCTCTGACCACCAAAATGTGTGTGATTGCCTGTCTGGAGAAGTAAATGGATAGATAAATACCAGAAGGGCAGAGGATAAGAAGTCAGATCTGTGAAGAGGAGGATAAAAAGGCAACGACATTCCAAAGAAGAAATAGAACAGGGAAGAAACAAGACACATTAGATTTTTCCTCCTTTTATGGCAGAAGAGCATCCCTTAGCACATGTGTGTGTCATGCTCATACGTGAAAAGTCATATCAGTATCTGTAGATTTACAGAATTAAAGTGAGACACATGCTTAAGAGCCCTCCTGAAAAAAAGTCACAGTAAACACCTGTGTTAAGAAAATGGAACAAAATGTTACACTCCTTTTTTTCCCCTGAATTGATTCCTAAGGAAATTACACGCATTTTACATTAAAATTAAACATGCGTTACATTTGTTTATTTCTTAAAGGCTCAGTGTTTGAAGCTGCAATAGAAAGTTCACAGTTCCTGCTTTGAAGGGTAATTTTCTTAGGAAAAAAAAAGGAGATACCAGTTTTTCTGTAATATAAGTAGTATCCCCCACTAGCCTGTAATGCTGTAATGTATTATTGAACACTTACAGGTACTGTTGATGGAATGTACTACAATAATAGCATAGCTGGAAAAGACTTCTACTTCTTTTTCAGGAAAATTTATTCCATATTGGGCCAACTGGAAAGCTTTTCAAAGACTGTCAGCAGCATTAGCCCTTTTTTGTTGAGGCAAAAACAGGAGTATTGGATGTGTATTGATTTGATGTTATTCTGAGACTGCACAAAGATTTGGAAGCTGGACAGAACTAGATATGTGGGTGTACTGGGGAAAAAAAAAAACAAACAACAACAAAAAAAGTAAAAAACTCCTCATCCACACCAAAGCACTGCAGAAAGCTTATCCAGGCTCTGAAAGCAACTTGATAGGCGATTTCTTATCAGCATATTGATTTCATTCCTCCTCTTATTTATATATCCAAATGAAAGATCCATTGATGCTCAAAAACAAACAGGAAAAAGCCAAATGAATAAGAACCTAATATTATTTATATTTTATGCATATTTATTTGATATGCAGTCTCTTGTCTATTCAGAGATCTTAGATTTACAGCACTGATGTAAATCACTGTTGGAATTTTTTTGCAAAGAATACTTTCCCAGAATATTTTTTTTCCAATGTAGATTTTAACTGTAGTTGCCTCATACACATTATAATCCTGCAATGTTTAATTACTGATATGTTTAGGCTCAGTTAACAGCATGTTGTGGTTGTATACATTAACCTCATCTAGATGTGCATATGAAGGATTGTTTACAATATATAGGTTTTCAATCACAAGTTTCAGAGGATGGAGGCCCTTTGCACTGAACATATACACTTTATAAAGAAATTAATGCTGTTGAATAATAAGACCTTGAAGAGTTTACTCTTAACCTGAACTATTTTGTGGGTCTGTTTTATAACACATCCATACAAAAAGCCGTAACCACAACTGAGATGACAGCCAAGTGAAAGTCCTGTCTGAATGATTCCAGTAACCAACCAAAGCCTCTCACATGAGCATTTCCTTGAAAGAGAGGATACCTTCAGACACTGACAGGATCGTCAGGCCTTCCTTCCAATCACAGTCAGCTGCAAGCTAGTCAAACACATCGGATGAAGACAGGTCTGCAGACATGACTTTTACATACAAAGGAAGGACAGACTCCTAGTAATTTAACAGGAAATATATCAAAACCTTCCACCAAAAATTTAGAGATAAGCACAAAAGAAAATCTGGATCTGAATGAAATCCCTGGAAGGCTCGAAGAAAGTATATGACTATAAAAGCAAGCACATTTCACATTTCCCAGGGAGTGGGATACTTCTGTGGAAAGTAATCACAGAATAAGAGAGAATTGCAACCCTAAACAGCCAGAAAGCAGCTAGCAGATAACCAGACCTCCTGAGACATCTTTTTGGTTTGATCCGTCACCAAGCAGATCACAATGGTGGGGTTTCCTTTCACTTTGTTACCTATCTGAACAAAATCTTTGAACTATATTCTTAGTATATATAAGGTGATAATGTACCTTTATTGTATTTTATCTTATAGTAGGTTACCATAATATCCAAGCAAGTAGTTTACATCGAGCTATTCTTCACCCAGAATGAAGTGAGTCTACAAAGGTAGGTTTCCAAATACCTCAAGGTGTTCCCTGCTCCCCAGTATATTCTTTTTCTTCTGACATAGAAAGAGTACAGACCTGTTTGAGAGCAGTTTCTTCCAAGACAGAGAATGAAGAAAAATAGCAAGAGAGAGGCATGTTTAACTTCCCAAAATCTTGAGGGAGGTGAAAGTAGACCAGATCCTTTTTCAGAGAAATAACTCTGATGCACGCAACTATTAATAGTGCTTCAGAAAAGAAATCTTATTATAATAAATATCTGTCAGGATTTCAATCATTATTTTGTCTTGGAAAAGCCAGCATCATCACATGCTTTTCATTTTTATTTGATCCACAGTGCAGAATCTGGCCTGTATTAGAAAGATCAGATTTTATTATTGACAGACAAATGTGCTGTCAGGAAATTCTCAGTCCTATCAGAAATGACATCTTGATTTGTTCACAGTTAAACAAGAAGTTCAGAGATTTGGTAGATGAAAGAAAGCCTGATCGGCACTTTACTGTTAAGGACTTAGCATGTAAGAAGGACATTAAAAATTAATCCTGAAATAGGAACATGAATTTCACCAGAGTATTCCTGGTACATTTTACAAAAAAAAAAAAAAAAAAACACCAAAAAAAACCCAAAAAAACCCAGGGATATTGAATTTTGAATACCAGGCAAAACTAGATGTTTATGACTGTTCTGTTTACTTAACTTTCAGGAGTTCTCACTAAAAGTATCCTATAGAGACGAATTTATTTCTTTACCTGCTTTATTGAAGAGTCAGCTTTCATTTTTAAATGAAATTTGATTTTTCAGTCTGTGTTACAGTAAACAGCCTTGACTGCTGTCATGCAAATCAATAAAAAAATTCATACAGATTTTTAAATGGGCTTCAAAACTGTCAGATACTACTTTGCAGCTTTACCCAATTTAAACATTTTGCTGAAACACTCAGAAAGGAAAGCTCTGCATCTTTTATGCCACATCCATGAGGATTTTAAAGGCTTAAAGACCACAGAAGTGAGAAATTGACAGCTGGCTGATAACCATCTAGGATGACGTTTCTCTAATCTGATAGCCCATCAAGTATATATTCACCTATTTTATATATCTCAACCCCTATAGGCATGAGGCAGAGTGTGAGCCAAAGGTCACTGATCTCAACAGGTGCATTTCATTCACTGAAATGGTTTTGGACATGAGTCAGAATGAGCACTGGTTCACTCTTTTACAGTTTCAAATGTAGAAAGACAGATTACTGATTTTGAAAAGAGGGTCCTGTAGATTGTAGTTCTATTTTTTTTTTTCAAATAGGTATTTTTTATTGTATAAAATTTTATACTCTAAGCTGATTTATACTCTAAATTTACATTTCCATAATTAATAAGCATAGACCTATGTAGGATTACTACCTATGCAATATCATACATACCCGTGGGACCTGAAACAGAAATGTAAGGATAATGGGATATGGATTCATTGACATCAAAGGGAGCCATGTCATTAACCTAAGCAATATCACCATGGTTCCTACTTTTTAATCTAAAATTCAACAAGAAGCATAACAAAAGAACAAGAAAATGTCATTGGGCAGCAATGGTAAGGAAGCAGACTTACTAATGTTTGGATTAAGTTCCTGCAGAAAATAGTACTGTTTTAAATCCTACTGCATATCTATGACAATTTTTTATTAATTATGAAATTTGCAATCATACATTGATAGCATTACTCTGTGGTATCACAATATTAAACACCATGTTCTAATAAACTAGACATTTTGTATACATAGTCCAGTTCTATTCTTCATATAACTTGTCATATATAAACACGCTAAGGATTTTTTTACATATTGCCTCAGAATTTAAACTACAGTCAAACGATGGAATCTATTTTTTAGGTTCAGTAATATGTGGTTTGGGCCCCTGGCAATTTGGCAGAATTGCACTAGATCAGATACATCTTCTCCTTCAATAAAAAAAGAACACTTAGATAAATCTGAAACCAGAAACCTGTGAGTACTTTGGTCTCCCATATGCCTCCTGCCTAAATGAACTGGACTTACACATATTTAATAAGCTATTTTCTTTATCACACTGCCAGCAACAACATCTTACCTTGCACAGAAACAGACTACTACAAGTACATTATCAAATGCTACAACCTTTCATCATAACCAAAGATGTATTTAAAAAGAAACTGAAACTATGATTTATTAAAATAGTATTGCTAAATTTTTAGATAAATCTGAAGAAGGAGTCAGGTAGATATTTGGTAGAAGTAAATACCACTTATGAATAGAAAGGAAACTCCCTATGAGTGGGAAACTGGATGGGTGTCAATATCTGTGTATGAGCTGGCAAGCTGCCTTGAAAAACAGAATGAATTTCAGTAGTACCCCTGCTAGTTCTGTAAACAATTATACAATAATTAGCCATGCATATCTGGAAAAAGAAAAATTATATACTTTTCAAAGCTAAAGATCACATGGATAAGTTGGCTTTCTGACAGATCACTAGCAACCAACAAAACTAATTCCTGATATATGCTTAAATGCAGTTTCATCATGTTTATTCATCATACAAACTTTAAAAAAAAACAAAGCATGGAATATTTTGTATGTGGGAGATGGGCCTTTTTCTGACCATTTATGAGCAAATTAATTCATTATGCAAATGCACAATCACATGTTTGGCACGAGGAATTTACTCATTTCCTTAGCTTGTCACATTGTGCAATTTGTTTTTCAATGCAGACTTCTGCTTATTATTAATAATAAATAAATCAAAAGTTCTGTTTTGTGACTGTCTCGCAGCTGGCCCTTCATAAATCTAAAATGCCGATAACTATCAAGTACTGCAGTTACGCCTTAGTGGGAACATTCCAACTGTTTTGGTCATACTGTAATTTTTGTTTCAGAAATATGGTTTTAATAGGGTTTTACTAGAGAAAATGTTCAGTGGAAATGCTTAAGTTTTTTTTAAACTCAGACTTGATATCATAAAGCAAATGTGGGAAAATAGGTGGAATCTATGTTGCTAAACACTCCCCATAAAGTTCACAGTCTTGAGAATATTTCTAGTACCACAAAAATATCCTCACAAGTGAAATAATATTTCTTTGTTCCATGTTAATCAAAAGCTCCAAGGGAGCCATTTTTATAGATGAAGAGGAGGGGGAAAGATCTTTGGAAAACATCAACCACTCCATAAATCAGGCAATGCTATGGTATTATGGAGAAGAAGAGTCACCCTAATTGCTAGCATATTAGAGAAAAGGAGATAGGAATCTTCTAAAGGTTGCATGGGCCCATCTTTACGTTTTCTTGGATCTTGTCAAATAAACTTCACATGTGCCTACTGTCAAAATGTGAATTTTGGCTCTTCATAACATTCTCCACTGACTGAAACATAAAGCTGTCTTTTTGCCCTGGAATCCTTTTTCTTATCATAAAATCTTGAAACATAAAGCTGGAAGGGAAACTAAAAGGTTGTTCATTAAGCTCTTTACCTCCACCAAGCAGGATCAAAGTGCATGTCAGATGTTCATGGCAAATAGATACTTCTCTAACCTGACTGTTCAGGCCCTTAGTAATGGAAGCCTTTCCCAAGAACCTGTCCCAGTACTTACTTAACCTTATGAGTAACCATCACATTTTGCTAAAATCTAACAGAAATCTTTCATGGCACAGTTAATTAATTTCTTCTTGTGTTACCCAGCTTTAGTGGAAACGTTTTACTTATTTGAAGACTTAACATGCTTCCTTCTTGTCTCCTCTAGATTCAGCAATGTTTTCCCAGTTTCACAGGTTCTGATAATTACAGCTGCTCAGCCACTGACTGTCTCCATGAGCCAATCCCTGCAGAAAGAGGGGTGTCCCAAGGCAGCCCCAAGGCTCTCCCACCTCTGAGTGGAAGTTGTTGTGTGCCCTGTCACACCTCCAGCACTGCCCTCTGACAGACCTCAGTGTGACATTGGTGTGAACCAGACTCATCTGTGGTCACTGCTGGCCAAACTGACCTCTTGCCAAAGACAGAGGTTCTGTCCTGTGCTCGAGGGTCAACACCACGATCCCCTCCCACACCAGTGCTTATCTCCAAGTCCAACCCTGCCTGAAAGTGCTTGCTGACTCTCCCAGGAGGATGCCGCTTACAAAGATCATAAGAACACTCCCTAACCTACTGTCCAGATAGATAATTAAAAGGACTCCACAAAACTGCTGAGTATAGTCTTTGAGTCTGAATTCATCCCCTAATGATTCATCTCGTGTCTAGACTGTATCTCCTTTGCTTATGAAAATATCTACAGCCCTAATGTAACCATATGTAATACCTTTTCTCTACTGACAAGGGATATTAGCCAGTCCTGAGTGGAAATTAATTAGATTTAATGTATTTTCGACAGGTCTGTATTGACTATAACCTACCTCCTTTTGTTACTCTCCTTTTTCAAAGTACCTACAAATACTTAGCTTAATTTTTAGTTCCAGTATTTTTCCATGCATTGAAGCAAAGCTGATTCATGAATAATAACTCTTTTTCAGTTGATTTAAAGGGAGACACTGGTTTTATCATTTTCATAGAATATGCTGAGTTGGAAGGGATACATCAGGTTCATTAAGTCCAACTGCACAGGACCATCCCCAGGAGTCACACCATGTGCCTGAGAGCATTGTTCAAACACTTCTTGAACTCAGACAGACTTGGCACTCTGACGACTTCCCTGGGGAGCCTGATCCAGTACCCAACCATCCTCTGCATGAAAAGCTTCTCCTGATATCTAGTCTAAACCTTCCCTGACTCAGTGTCACACCATTTCCTAGACCCCTGTCACTGGTCACAAGGGAGGACAGGTCCTGCTGGAGTAACATCCAATGCCCCTGATATAAAAAAAAAAAATCCACAGTTTTTCGCTAGGCAAACCGCAAATATTAGCAAACCCTCTGCTTGAATCTCTTGCAGCAAGTCAATTATCTCTTCCTGTTCTGTTAGATCATGTCAAAAAGGAAATATTTCATTTTTCACTTAAATCAGAATTAGATATATTATATATATATCAGAATTCTATATATAGCTACACATTAATAAGTTATTTTTAAAGAGAGTTTTAAAGCTAAAATAATGATATTAGTTATGTCTTAGGAGTTCCCAAGTAAAATTAAATTAGGGGAAGAAAGAATATTGAGAAAGAGGAATAAATTTGAAAGATAAAAGAAGAAAACAGGAAAAAAAATCAGCATAAAAAAGGCAAAAAAACCCCTCAACAAACCCAAAGCAAACAACAACAAAANATGTAATACCTTTTCTCTACTGACAAGGGATATTAGCCAGTCCTGAGTGGAAATTAATTAGATTTAATGTATTTTCGACAGGTCTGTATTGACTATAACCTACCTCCTTTTGTTACTCTCCTTTTTCAAAGTACCTACAAATACTTAGCTTAATTTTTAGTTCCAGTATTTTTCCATGCATTGAAGCAAAGCTGATTCATGAATAATAACTCTTTTTCAGTTGATTTAAAGGGAGACACTGGTTTTATCATTTTCATAGAATATGCTGAGTTGGAAGGGATACATCAGGTTCATTAAGTCCAACTGCACAGGACCATCCCCAGGAGTCACACCATGTGCCTGAGAGCATTGTTCAAACACTTCTTGAACTCAGACAGACTTGGCACTCTGACGACTTCCCTGGGGAGCCTGATCCAGTACCCAACCATCCTCTGCATGAAAAGCTTCTCCTGATATCTAGTCTAAACCTTCCCTGACTCAGTGTCACACCATTTCCTAGACCCCTGTCACTGGTCACAAGGGAGGACAGGTCCTGCTGGAGTAACATCCAATGCCCCTGATATAAAAAAAAAAAATCCACAGTTTTTCGCTAGGCAAACCGCAAATATTAGCAAACCCTCTGCTTGAATCTCTTGCAGCAAGTCAATTATCTCTTCCTGTTCTGTTAGATCATGTCAAAAAGGAAATATTTCATTTTTCACTTAAATCAGNTCTCCTGATATCTAGTCTAAACCTTCCCTGACTCAGTGTCACACCATTTCCTAGACCCCTGTCACTGGTCACAAGGGAGGACAGGTCCTGCTGGAGTAACATCCAATGCCCCTGATATAAAAAAAAAAAATCCACAGTTTTTCGCTAGGCAAACCGCAAATATTAGCAAACCCTCTGCTTGAATCTCTTGCAGCAAGTCAATTATCTCTTCCTGTTCTGTTAGATCATGTCAAAAAGGAAATATTTCATTTTTCACTTAAATCAGAATTAGATATATTATATATATATCAGAATTCTATATATAGCTACACATTAATAAGTTATTTTTAAAGAGAGTTTTAAAGCTAAAATAATGATATTAGTTATGTCTTAGGAGTTCCCAAGTAAAATTAAATTAGGGGAAGAAAGAATATTGAGAAAGAGGAATAAATTTGAAAGATAAAAGAAGAAAACAGGAAAAAAAATCAGCATAAAAAAGGCAAAAAAACCCCTCAACAAACCCAAAGCAAACAACAACAAAAAAAACCAACCAAAGACAAAGACAGAGGAGAGTAAGTAGAACAAACAAACTGTTATTGAGTCTGGATTTAAAGTGGCTCTTCAACTTAATCATATTCAGGATTTATTCTTTAGGGTAAAACTACTAAGAAAAATGTTCCAAAATGTATTAAAATAATTTGAACAACTTCAAAAGTATTTAATTTCTGTTTTGCAACTTTGGCTAGTACATTATTTATCATTTGGATCACAATAAGACAAATTCCCCAAATTAGCACAGCTTCACCAAATCAGAGAAGAAAAACAAAGAAATATTTAAAGTTACCAAGGTCACTCTTCCTTATGCTCATTGGCCACACACTGCTTCTGAATCCCTTACACCAGCAGAGCTGACAGAAATATTCTGCTTAGCTTCTCACTAAGCAAAGGACAACTATTAGTTTACAAAACTTTTCTTCTGCTGGAGAACCAAGCCCTGTGTTTGTTCTTACTTTTTTCTTTGCTGCAGCAGTATTTTAAATAAAGGGAATTCTTATCTGAAATAAAGGAGGCAGTCCAATTTACACTTGAAATATGATATGCAATAGCAACTTGACATAAATATGTAAATATTTTAAAAACCCCAACTCTTCTATATTTCAAGCATCACATGCTGTAACATCATCTTATACTCTTTTTGGGGAAAGCTTCCTATAGATCCACAAAATATTACTAATACATTTACCTTATAACCTGAGATGTTTTTAAGGGTTGGGTGGATGTGGGACTTTTTTTCACACCCCGCCTGTTTCGTGGAAATTTCCATTAGTCCTGAAATAGTGTTTTGTTTCCTACAGTCCAACAGACATTGCACTTGGCAGGTCTTTAATGACCTTGCTGTTGATACTTTGAAGATCATCCAATGACTTTTGCAGAGTGTCTCTGCATCCCAGAAGCAATGGGATACAGCACCCCCTTTGTGGAGTGCCCTGATTGCACTGTACCATTCTCACTGCTTGATACAGCAGCACCAAGCAGAGCAGAGTCTTATGCCAGATTCTTTTTCTCTTAGTTGTATTTATTCTATAAACAAACAAGACAAGACAGAATCCAACTCTTTAAAAGACCAGTTAAGAAAACATAAAGCAGTAATTGGAAAACAGAGATTATGAAGTTAAACTGAAGTTCTCCTAGATCACATCTGCCAATCTGATAAACTGACACGGTTCCTCCCCTGCCAC
Source organism: Leptocoma aspasia (assembly GCA_013399835.1). NCBI lineage: Eukaryota > Metazoa > Chordata > Aves > Passeriformes > Nectariniidae > Leptocoma > Leptocoma aspasia. Next base: position 585,830 of record VXAX01000605.1, on the reverse strand, counting down.
CAACAAATGTGAAAATAATGTCCACAGAGAACAATTTGTCTTGCTGTGATGAGAAAACTGATCAGCAAGTGCCCAGTAAAATTAAGAACACAAGTGAGATTTTTCAAGAAAGAAGTAAATAAAGCAATAGAGAGGATATGAAGTTGCTGACACTGAATTTTTTCATCCAGCGCTCCTTTTGGTTGAGCCAAAAAGCTATTTGTGGAAAAATAAAAAATGCATAAAGCCAAGTAATAAGTGTCATGTCACGGTGCCATTACACTGCTTTTTGTGTGAAGAAAAATCCTTTGTTCATATATAGCTAACACTGCAAACATTAGCTATAGTTCAGGAATCCCTTACTAAAATTTATTTTTAAACAAACTCTAGGGAGGGAAGAATACTGTGACACAGAAGTAAAACAATAAAAGGTCACACAGCAAGCGAGTAAAGTGGCTGGTCACTCAGTCAGTTCCCCTGTCCTGAATTACACTGAGGTTTCCCCATGATATTTCAGAGTGACATCAACAGGAATCACGAAGGACAAAAACTAAAAGGGACCTCTCAGTCCTCATTTCTACCAAGCTTCTTCACTTTGGCATTCTGCAGAGGACTTTGGCAATGCTTATTTTATCAATTCTTACATATTCACATTCTCCTTCTCTATTTTCCATCTGTACCACCTTCAATATTCAGATTCAATACTGAGGACTCACAGAGGAGCTGGGGGAGAAATCTTCGGGGGTATTGCCAGCAGCTTTTCCGATAGATGTTAACACAGTACTTGGGAGACTGCTTGCAAAATTGAATGTTATGGAGATTAAAAAAAGATAGAAATGGTGAAATTAATCTAATGTACTCTGAAAGAAAAAAACATTCACATTTACCAACAGAACTTGTTAGCAACTTTCTCACATTGTCCTACTCATTAAGGCAAAATTGTGATTGGGTGTTCTGCAAGGGGAAGAGCTTGCTGCTAAAATAGGGGAGTTGGGACACTGGTCATTATGGCAGCAGTTTCCATGGCAGCAGTCACCATGCCACTTGAACACAGAGCCAGTGCTGCCTGGGAAGAGCATGTGGTGTGCTGCACAGCACTGCCTTGCTCAGAGCTTGACACCTCATTCTTCCATCCTTGCACAAAGGAAGATGCTTTAAGTGAATTGGGTGCTGTGCACGGCTGTTGCTACGAACATATTGTAAGTTTCTCTGTGTGTAAGCCTTCTGATCGTTTTCCCATGGGAGAACATCCTTTTGCTGTCTTTTACTCTGTACAAGTTTTCTGTAAACAAAATATCTGTGTCTGTTCTTCAAAGACATGGAATTGGTTGGCCTCCTACCTATGATGAGAAGGAGCTGAAATTACTTTATCGTTCTAATGTTGTAAACTGTTCGGACACACATTCCCTGGACAAAGCAGCAGCAGGAGCACGGAGAATGCTCCCTGCTGAGCAGATATAGAAAAATACTAAAATTATAGAGTCATTTTAATAAATCATGTTAGCCTTCTGAAATTGTCATCAAGAGTCTTTTCTTCTATGTATAGACCACGACAATACACGGCCAGCCAGGCTGCACCCCCAGTCATTACAGAGAACAGAACACTGCCCCAGGATGTGTCCAGTTTTGTGAACACCTGATTCAGCACACAGGAGATCTATACACTGGACAGAGGACCTGCCATGGAGCTATATGGGTTTTGGGGTGCTTACAGTGGCCAATCAACACAGTCTAACTCATATACTCCCAAATACAAACCAAATTGCAGTGTAAGGAGAGGATTACCAGAAAATTCCCTTTGAGAGGATATGTTTGATCCAAACAAAAAATATAATACAGGCACATCATTAGATCCAAAGAAGCTGGAGATTAAATTGCATTAAAGCCATACGAACTAGCATATTGGAAATATTGTAAAGAAACTCCAAAACTCTGATAGCAACATTTTACAATCAATTTAAGGTAACAAAAACTGTAGTGACTTTACACAGTAAGCATAGCGAGGCAGACAAATGCTTTGAGCGCTGTCAGATGCACTTTATACTCTCTCCAGTTTCTGATTTTTCTTGAGCTGGGTGCCTAAGGGAGACAAATCACTTTGGTGCTACAAACTTGTGATGAAACTTTGTTCCTGTACTCTAAATTAACTAACAAGACACACAGCCTGTGATCACAAATCTTCTTACTGGAATGACTCACACCACAGTTCCTCAAAGCCTATTACCCCCACAGTCTGTGACAAAGAGTCAGATAAAAATAGAACAACTTTTCTGTATTCCTTTAAATATAATTGCTTGGGTTTTTTAAGGATCAGTGTACACTTGGGTGTGTCTGGAAACTCAGTTCTCGAGGAGGGAGGTCAAGATAGAGATACAAACAAATTTCTAGTGCACACTACACTGGTATATACGATCTGCATCTGTGCCTTCACCAGAACCATTTGACTGCAGACAGACATTGCACAGCATTAAAAACTATGCTAGTGATGGAAAATCACTAGAAGCTAATCATCTTTTAGAGTAGGTGGAAACTCCCACATCTGAACTGCATTAAGTAGGAAGGGATGGACCTCCACAATCTGCTCAAGTCTAGTCCTTGGGAACTCTCTTCTATCCCCTTTTATAGGAGCTGAAAATTGATGGGCCAATCTCCCTCAGGACATAAGCAGAAACAACTCTCTACTTCCACCAAGATTTTAACAAATGAATGTGTGTTACATTTTTTAAATAAAAACAAAAACAAAAACCACAAACCAACAACTAATCATCACATTTAGATTAGAAAACATTGAAATGAATGTTTATAGTTTATTAACTGTTACAAGGACATAGCTTGCTATTTATTAGGTGCTAGATTTGTACAAATGCAGAGATTTGGCAGTCACGAGGAGCAATGATTTCCCTTTTCTTCCCATTTCTGGTCCTGACATGTTGAGGTGCTGAATGCTCATGTATCTTGTGGAAAGCTTGAACTAACTTGCATAATTAGATTCCTTCAGGATCAGACTGAATGGCAATTGCCAAGTAATCTTCCTATCTTATTCTCCTTAGTAAGTATGAAGCTGCAGGGCTGCTCCACAGAGCCTACTTCACCCCAGCAGCCACACAGCAGATTCCTCCTACTGCGGTTTACAGTGCAACCTTGGGTTTGAGCACCAGTGCTGGTGCCTCCTGCCTGCTACACCCTGCTGGTGTGACATGGATTAGGAGCCCCTCTCAACAGCCAGACACATCCACTCTTTTTCCTCTCTGTACAGAGGGAGGAAAAAGGTTGCATTGTCCCATTAGGTACCTCAATAGATGTTGAGGTAGGGCTTCAAATCCCTCCCACTGCAGGTTATCTGAGAAGGTATTTAAATAGACATTAAAAAAACAAGCAAATAGTCTCACTAATGCACTGCAGAAAGCCGGCTGGTTATTTTTGTTTCTTGAAAGCTTACTTTTAAATTAAGCGAAGGGAGGGCACTCCAGGTTTATTATTCCCTGCCCCAGAAGCACCAGTGTGGGGAAATCAGCTTTCTTGTCAGAAAAGAACTAAAAACCTGTAGGACAAAGAAGACAGTGGGAAAATACACTACAAAGAAATATATGTAATGTTTCCTATAATCCGTAGGAAACCAAAAATGATGGTATCAAGTCAGATAACAACTTCTCTCTTTGTGAAGCAGCACCCTTTAACATCAAGGGGCAGGAATGCCTGCTTTCAGTTGGGATTTAAAAGGGGAGGCAGAGTCTGTTGTGTGAGGGGAAAAGAATCATCCTGGCTTCTTTAAAGGCCATCCTTGCTGAGCTTTTTATCAACAGACTACATTCTAAAAATAATGCAGCATGTAGGATCGCTATTAGAGAAAGGTAGAAAATAACCCTGACATTAGCATATCCTGCTCAGAAAGTCATTCCTAGATCTGCTAAATTTATTGTGTCATTGGACACACTGAGGCCTTTTAATTAATCAGCAAAACACTGAGAATGTGATAGTAATTATCAACAACCTTAATGACTTCGGTGCTGAGTTTCCTGGGCTGTTTTGGTTTTGATTTTTTTTTCCATTCCACAGACATCTTTAAATAAAATCAAATCCAGAGCACATGGAAAGATACGACAAAGAGTGATTTTGCATCTCAGGCACAGATATTTTCTTAGATACAACAAATTTACTGATGACCTGCTATTTTTGTTTAAAAGCTACACAACTTCAGACTCCACCCGTTTCTTTTGGAGTTTGCAATACATACTATTTCAAATCCAGAGTAGGCAGACAACTACACAGATGTGCTTGTGAGAGTGGGAGAAAACCCCAGACAAACCAGCTACAAAAATTGTGGATTGCAAGCAGTTCCAGAACAGCTAGTCACAGACCCTTCAGACACTGCCTTCACTGAAGTTTCACTTTTCAGTCTATTTTGCTTTAAAATACACACATACATATATACATATATATATAGAGAGAGAGAGAGACAGGGAGCGTGTTGTAAATAGAAACCATCCCAGCAACATGCTGCAAAATGATCCTTGGATTTCAGAAGGTGAAGCTGATCATTCAATTAAATCGACTGAGAAATGCAGGGATATTTTACCAGTTCTATTTGAAAACCATAATTGATGATAGATTAGATTCTCAAATTGGATATCTAGGTTGACTCTAAAGGGGGAGGCACTTATAGGATGTTTTCAAGCCCAGTATTAAAATAATTTTCTGATTTTTTTAAAAATTTTTTTTTTTTTATCTTTTCAAGATCAAACTCATAGTTGCTCATTCGGATCATTTTGTTTTTCTTTTTTTTTTTGGAAGTAGGCCATAATATTTTTAAACAATACAGCTTGATAGGTGGAAAATAGACCTGCAATATGTTTTAGGCTGAAATTTGGTTTGTTTTGCATTAAGTTCTAGTTGAAACAAAGGTGGTTTTAAAGGGTTGCTTGCCCTGAATGTGAGAGATTCTGACAAAAGTTAAAAGAAATTTTTGTTGTAATACCCAGTTTCAGCTGTGAAGAATCCACAAAACATACTGTGCAGAACTGACATAGATGAGCTCTGTCTGAAAAAGCATTTGCTAACTCAGCCAATGAGCCCTTCATGTTTCGTGAGCTTCAAATGTTCTAAATACAGCATTTTCCTTCACTACTCTTGATCTGCAGAGCAATTTATCCGAGGAGCAGGCTGCAGCAGAGGACCTAAATCTTGAGAACAGTCTATTTTTTAATCACCTCTCTGACTTTTAGAAGTCAGTTTGTTAAAGATTTTTTTCTAATACACAGTCACAGAGAAAAAACATTTGAATGCAAAAATAATCCCAATGCTGAATGGCAAATTGCCCATAAATGCAAGTGAAAAATAGACAAGGTCCTGCAAGTAGTTTCCATGGAATCAGTGAAAACTACTGATGTAGAAAATAAAATTCTGTTCCAAAAACTAAAGTCATTTTACCCAAGGGCATTGAAGACTTCGCTCATGCCAAAGAGCATCAGGAGGTGGTGACCACACCATTCTAGGAAGTCCTGAGTAAGGACACAGTATCAAGTGGTAAGGCTGGGTGAGATAGAAATGTTTCAGGTTGTGCTGGCTTTTAATTCCCATGAATCACCAAGGAGCTGATTTGCCATCAGCAATAACAGCCTCTGTCCCTAAGAGAGGGGGACGATACAGGAAGCATATGCTCCAGGCTCTTTATGAGGATGTTGCCAGAAACGGGTGTAACGTTCTGAACATGGTGACCTGCACTTTGAGATTGTAATTGCATGTGAAGTCATAAACTAGGCAGAAAGGACATATTAAGAGGGGCATGGAAAGGAAATATAATGAAAACTATTAATACGTGATAGTTTCCAACCCATTATTTTCTCAGGAAAAGAATAAAACAGCATAGTGCAGAGCTCTTGGACTCCACCTTTCAGTTCCTTTAGTCAGGAACAACTATATTCAGCTCAAGTTTCTGTTTTATCTGAGGTAATGACAAACATCTCCTCTAGCAGCTCAGTTATTTGCTCCTAGAGATAGCTGTGTATCTCTGGCAATGATTGGGATACAAGAACTGGTGGATTCTGTGTCAAAAGGGACAGCCAGTGCTTGCTTTCAGATACCTACAGACTGGACATCCATTTCTAGGACCACGCAGAACAAACTGTCAGGGAATTTGTGCCAGTTTCTTCATAAGCTAGGGAATAAGCTTCAGTAACTTAGGACAGTAAGCAGATATAAGGTGGCTGAAATGCAATACCATTTCAGATTCAGCTCACATTCTCCTCAGTTATATCAGACATACAAAAATATTTGAGTACAATACTCACTACCCATTTCCTTTGTCTTTACTCTGATACACCCCAGATCTACTTCTTCCCTGGCCTCAGGAGTCACTAGGGCTGTAGGTATTCAATGCCTATGACTACAGTTTCTCTGAGTTTATTTTCTGTATTACCCTTCTATCTATACCCAAGTGACAGAACTGACCGTTGTATTAGATACAGTTTGTAATGACAGATGGGCTTCAACGTCCAAATGCTAACATTTAGGTCCTTGCAGAGAGGATTATTTTTTACTTGTCTTGCAGATCAGCAGTAAGCACAATGTAAACCAGAATAATAAAAAAAGTTTGGATAGAAAAACCTGAAAGAGTCTAATCTATCAAAGAATGAGAAACATTTTAATAAGCCTATAGAGATTTCTGGATGACTGTGCCACAATTAAAGTGCTCATTAGAGAGACCTGGAATTCTCATTCATACAACTTTCCATATAAAACTTATCCGAGTAAAATTGCCTTCATGTACCAGTAAAAAATCCGAAAGCTGTTACACAGCAGAAATGGCTGTGTGTTTTTAACCAGATTGGATGATCAGCTGTCACTGCTGTCTGATCATATGGACTTCCACATAGGAAAGCAGTTTTTCTGGGCCCAAATACATTAAGCTAGAATTTCAGACATGAAATCACAAATAACATTGATGTGGTGTTTAGCAACGGGGAGTTCTTTGTTAAGACCTTCATTCCTGTTACTTACTATGGAAGAAACAGATGGAATTCAATTTTTCCCCAACTGTTAAGAACGATGAATATCTTTTCAGTCAATGCTGAGGGAGTACAAAGGTGTGACAAAACAGTCTGAAGACCAAAATATAAAGTATAATTCAACATTCAGGATAAATACAACCTTCTTCTGATTTTTTGACTTCCCCCATAACTTCCTTACACATAGTAGGCCACCAGCTTGCAAAAACCTAGTTTTAGACCTTTACTGCTATAGGTGTTCTGGCATAATAATTTCAATCCAATTTAAAGCCTGAATTCAAAGCCACTGAAAACAATCAGCACATCTCCTTTGATTTAAAAGATTTTATTTGCCCCAAGAAATTTGATCTTCAGGTATTTTCCATTCTCATGGATGGTCTTTGGTTTTAATATCAGTTTTCTTACCCTTTATTCTGTTTTGCCATGATCAGTTTTTCTTCCAAGCTTTTCCTCTAACTGAAGATACAAGCATTCTTTTTTACTTCTAATGGTTGAAATTTGTTCCTCATAAGTTATTATAATTCTTATGGGGGGTGGGGGGGGATGGGATGGTATTGTAGCTTCTGGTATTGTCAAACTAGCTACAACACCACTGGATGCATTTCATTTTACCAGTGAGAACCATTTGCATTAAATGTGGTTTATGTTTTCAGTCATTTAAAAGGGGAGGTGGACAGAATAAGCTAAAAAATATGTTCATAGTCTGTTTTCTCAACGCTGGATCTTTCTCTGAAGCCACTTGGAAGTTTGCCACTGATTTAAATAGGAAACTGATAGAGCTCCAAATTCCCTTTTCTGAAATGTGCCCCCATTTTTTAAACAACACTAAATATTTTCCAACATTCTCTTCTTCCATTCTAGAATAGAACATAAATCAGAGAACTTTCTCTTTGTTGTTTGTCCCATGTTTTCCTGGAAAATTCATAGTGGGGATTTAAAGGAAGAAGATCAGCAATACATGCAAGATGTGTATACACATTTTTCTTTTGAACTCGCACCTAAGGTGGTCTTCAGTACTCTATGATTTTTCCTATTGTATGCAGAGTGGCTCATTTGGACTTTGGCATTACTCAGTATTTTTCTGCTGTTTGAAATGAAAAAGAAGTGAGTGTGAAGAGGCTGATGCAGACTGGCTCCATCTGCACTTCCTCACTGGCTCCCAGGCTGTCAGAAAGTCAAGGGCGGCTACAGTCGCCTTGTTCCAGCATCACTTACTCTTAACAAGGCATTGTTCCTAAACACTACTATTGTTCCAGGTTGCCACTTAAAGGAGATGTTACATGTACAGTTACTTCAGAAATGGTGGGTTGTTCTGCCCTCAAAAGCCACGTTTATAACCTTACCCTCTGCAGAGGATGGCCGGCTGCCACGGCTGCTGGCTGCACTTAGAGGATAGCTGCAAAAAGCTCTTCTGTGACCTAGTGGCTTTTAAAGTTTGTATTTCCCCTCATGCTCCATGCTAAGCTGTGAAGTTTGCACAGCCATCTCCACCACTACAAAGAGGAATGCTAAGTTGCTTTATAAATTAAAGCAACTTTTCATAGCTGAGGTTTAGAGGAGACAGGAACGGAAATTTCTCTGAAGGTACGGAAAGGTTTCTGTTGGGAGTAGACAATGAGAGCAAAAAGCTTTTGCCAAATTGCTGTATAAATCATTAGTTAATTACGGGCCTTAATCATCTGCATATTGTAGAAAACAGCCGTGCTGCAAATCAGATCCACTCAGCCAGCTCACAGACTGCCACAGAACTGAGAACTAAATGTATAGGGAGTTCATAATCATAATAATCTCTTTAATCTGGTGGCACTGCTGCACATAATGATATTCTGAGAGCAAATCTGATGCAGCTTTAATAATACTAGGGAAAACAAAATACAGATGTTCCTAAAGAATAGGAATTTACAAACAAATGTACAAAACATTAAAAAGTAAGATTAAAAAGAATTTACCATCTGCAATAACCTAAAAGAATAATAAATCTGACAACCTGAGCCAAACATTTAAAATGTATTTGTATATTTTCAGAACTGCTGTGCTGTTATGAAAAAAAAAAAAAAAGATGTCAAACTATCCTACATTCATCAACCTCTCTCATTATCCAAGGCTCTCACCACACTTGGCTCACAGGTGCCAGACCACAGCACAAGCCAGCACTTGGAGTCTTTCACCCAAGGACTTCCAGCTGCTGTGGAGCACCCATTATCACAAATTTAGTTTTCCGACACTTACATTCATCCTCAGAGTAAAAAAAAAAAGCTAATTCATATGACAAGAAAGATAATATAAAAATAATCAAATTCAATTCCTATTCTGGGAGATTCAAAGAATGCTCAAGGTACAACTTTATAAAGAAGTTTCATCTACAAATATCCTCATCCAACATGTAGTGGAATCAGGGAGGATTCTTCCAGTCACCCAAGAGGATTGTTTTTTTAATAGGGAGAGTCTTGTTCAGATTAAATCACTGCTGTGCAAATCTCATGCAGGTCATTATGAACAGCCTTCTCATGATGCCATTTCTTTCCCTTTATTTTTGTTAAGCAAGTTATTTCTACTCAGTAGGGGTGTGTAGCCCCTTTAGTACTACTTATTTAATATCTCCAACATGTACTACCCCATGTAGTACATGTTGGAGATATTAAATAAGGCTAAGAATTATTTGCTCCCTATTACAGAGGTCTCTGTACAAAACTACAAAAGGGTAACAATAAATAATCAGTATCTGCACACCACCGTCAGTCAAAAAATCCCAGTGAGCATTCAACTTCAATTAACTCATGTCCACAGTAAGTAGACAAGTAAAATGTGTGCAGATGACCAACCTACTCATGCAACCGAGCAGAGGAAGCTGTCAGTAACACAAGTAAAGGTAACAGATAGGAACAAAACTTTTTTCCTTAAGTAACCACGAAACAAGCTTCTGGAACTGTACTAGTGATAAAAAGACACAAAACTACAGCTGCCAGCTCAGCCAGCTCCTGGAAACACCCATGTGACAGCGGGGCTGTATGACAGCAACCATCTTCATCATCACTGGGATGACACCACTTGTCCTCACAGCAGTGGCAGAAGGCCACTTGTTCTGCATTTCTGCAGTTATCCTGCAAAATACAATGTGCTCCAGAGCTAAGGGGGAAAAAAATGTGTGAACACAGTCACTACCGTGTTTTTCCTTGGACCAGCCTTCACAAGCTCAAAAAGAGATGGATTTATGGCTCCTGAATTGTTAAGGCCCCCTCTGTGGAACTCAAAGCCAATAAACAGAGGAAAACGTTGTATAATACAAAGAAGATGGAACACTGGCTTTCCAGAAGTGGGCGTATCTTGCACTTGGAGCTATTTCCAGGACCCTGCAGCACTGCAAATGTAAAGTGCTATGTCCAAAAGCTCTCTGTTCTCTGTTCTACTTGTCAACCTAATCCAGCTGATACTTTGGTCTGTACAGAAGCTGTCAGCCTTCTTTACTGAACTACCCACTTCCATCTTTCCGCACTTTTACTGCAGCTCAAAAAGTTTCTTTGTGTTTCCTGACTGCCATATCTGCTCATTTTTCATCATCTATTTAGATGTTAAATGTTTTATGGTAGGAAGCATCTGTTTGCTGTGAAGAATAGCTAATGAAACATGCATCTCATCACTAACAGACATCTCATTGTTACTCACTATTAATTAGGAAGATGAAACCTTGATTTTCTTTTTTTTTTTTTTTAATAGAACATGTGTTTCTGGCTTTTATTTTAGTTTGTGTTGCTTTTGTGTTTTGTTTTAAAGATCTCCAATGAGAAAAACAGCACACCTTCGCAGAATGGCAGTAGAAAAGTCTCTAGGAAAGAAGCTTCTTTACCTTCTTCAAAAGCACATTTATATTCTTATACCACTGGATATTATGTTTATAATATTCAGCAGGTCACAGGAAACCAAGATTAACACCAAAAATTGATCTGCTTTGTGAACCCTTCCTCTTGCCTAAATGCCTTTGCATCATGTCTTAGTAACAAGAAGGCCTAATGAATAATTTTCAGTAATAAAGAAGCACTATATTCCTGAGAAGTCAGGGTTTCTTTTCAGAGTAAAATAACTAGTAACGGGCAATAGGACGGATATCTGAATAGAAAGTGACTAGAAGACTAGTATCAAGAAGAAAAAAAAGAAAGGAAAATAGGAAATATGGGGCAGGGGGGGGAGGAAATATGTATTCTGGTCCAAACAACATGTCCCTGCAAATTTACACAGTCTAGCTGATTCACTAGAATTAGATTAACACAACATTGCTCATTTCCAAGTGCAAAGTCTGCGTGCAGAAAATGCTTAATGACAATACTAAGAGGAAACTTGCTGAAGCAGTAAGACACAGATGGCCAGAATAAAGTACTGAAACACCACAGGAATCAGGTTGTACTGGGGCTGAGATGAGATTTCCCTGTGCACTGATCTGCTCTGTAGAGGACAAAGAGTGACTGTGCCTACTCTGGAGAAAAAAGGAAACGTTAGAACAGCTATGTGCAGCAGATTTAGGGATGGAGATGTGCCAGAAGAAGTTTCAAAATTTGTTCCTCTTGCCAATAATGAGTAAGCAGATTGAACATTTTAACATATAGATTGCATTCTACATGTAGGTAAAAGAAGAATTAAAAAGAACCCCTAATCCCTGTATCAAAGACCCTGGGGACAAGGAACACCTCAATATGTTATCAGGTATTGCAGGATTTATACGGTAAAACCTTTGGGCATTTTTTGCAAATTAATAGCATGTCTCTGTCAAGATGCAAAGATTTCTTTTGCTCTCACTTGATATGAACAGGATTTAGGGATTGCTTTAAAATAATGAACATTGTGAAGGAAGGGTGGGGTTAAGCATTAGGGAAATCAAAATCATCTTCTTGGCTTTACTACAAAAAAAAAATTGGATTACATTGAGACAAGTCATTCAGTTTCAGTAGATTGGTTCTTCGTGTACTTCATACTGAGATTAGAATAATACTACTTTCTCCTTTCTGCTTTTTTGTGTGTTGGGAAGGATGAAACAGGAAAGCCTTATAAATATGACTGTTTAGACTTCGAGAATATGAAACATATAAGTGAAATAGGATTGAAAGCAAGTTTCGATGTCTAAGATGCTGAGCCTCTGTTACTGAACAACAGAGAAACCATAGTGTGGCTAGCTGAAGGCAATCCCCTTTTGATTAAACAATGCCCTTCTCCTTTACCAAGAGTCCAAGGGTCAGAGCAGACCCTAGCAGCTTGGCAAGAGGGGTCCAAAGAGTAGTTTTTAGGGTTTAAAATATAACTAGTATGGTAATGTAAAGATTCTTATAGGTTATATGTAAATGCTATAGGATTTGTAACTTGTACTGGATTGATTAGTGTAAATTAGAATATTCAATGTAGAAGATTTAATGCATTGTAACAGGAACTTCACTCTCTTTACTCTTTACTCTTGTACTTGCTCTTACTTCTACTCTCTTACTCTATCCTTCTATCTCTTGGTCCTGCTTAGAGCTGCAGCTGGCAGCTCTTAGCAGGGCATCTATACCCATGCCCTATGAAATAAACTGCATGCTCCAAGACCAGCCTTGACACCAGAGATCTCTCGTCTCCGTTTGTCCCATCACCGACCGTCCGCATTGCCACATTTGTGACTTGTATATTTCACTCCCTTGAAGACTGCATTTTCTGCTATACTGGCTTCTCCTAGAATAAAAGATCCTACATCTAAATGGAAGACTTTAGGAATCATAATTCTAACAAGAGGCATGTTTGTAAACCTATAATTTGCTAGTAGGTTAGTTGTACAGCAAAAGAAAAATACTTCAGAGTTGAGCACAGTTACAACACACAGGGACTCATATCTAACATTTTTATAAGTACACTGCTAATTCCATACAGAACTATCTGCAATATCATTAAATAATTCCCTGAATCCATATGTTACATATTTATCCTTACAGCAGGATGGAATGAGGCATTGTAGGCAATAAAAAGCAAAAATGTTTTTGCATTATAGACATTCATACTAAAGATTTAAATAGTTCCCTGAAATCAAGGTTGATGAGCAAGTTTTCCCCAACATAAATCTTGAATACAAGGTACAATTACTGCCACTTCAGAGCAACAGGTATCACCCTTTAATGCCATTTTAGGATATTGGATGTTGTTTTTCTACTATGATCAGCGAAATAAAGTCTGAGGCAGGCAGAGAAGAAACAGCACATTTACTTCGAAATGGAGAAGTAGAGACAAGACAAAGTGTTTGAGCAGCACTTTCTAAATAGCAGAGAGTTACACCTGCCATCAGCACATTTTCAAATGTGTTCCTGAACAAGGGAAGATGGTACATTGTCCCAAGTTACTTACACACTTTATGTCAGAAGCACCTTAATGAAGCCATTTTTAAATGAGTGGCATGTCAATATTTAACCTTTTTATTTACTAGAGAGAGAGAAAACTACTTTGGTTCCATACATGTAGACATCAATATCCAAGCGACATTTCAGAAGTTTCAAATAAGACAAACTTTCTGAAGCTTTCCTGTCAGTTTTGTCAAGAAGTTATTCAGAAATACTTTAAAGTGTTACTCAAAATCCCAAAGTCACTGCTTCACTACATTCAAAAGACTTTTCCTCCCAACACTAAATTAAAACCTATATTCACACACTTATTCTGGGTGCTGCAGATTAATGGTATTTCATCACAGGAACTTACATAAGTTCTACAGACCTACAGGTTTAAATCGGACACAGTTAAATTGCAACTTGGAATTAAATTCATAATCCACACTTGACTGGATTTTGCAGAATTTTGCAACTGTCTTATTCATCATGCTGATTGCTATGGTCTAGCATTCCAGTGCTAGACCACAGAATATGCTGGGGACAGCCAGCTTTGTAATCAAGCATCCAGACATACAATCTCAGACATCGACAATATGATCCATGCCTCTATGATCTATGATTCAGGTCTCATTCAAATCCCAGAAAAGTTCATAATCAGTCTCTTGTCAGTACTGGCATACACTCAGCTGGCTGAAGCCTCTGTCAGCATTAATGAGGTCAAGATAACTGGAGAATTTTGAGTTTCAATACCTAAGCCAAAAGGTACCAGTTTTTCAGATGCAGAGAAATAACTGGATAGTAACTATTATAATTAGACAAGCATATATAATCATTGACCCTGAACACACATTAATGCAAAATATACGCACTTTTATAATGATTAATACTGCAGTTTTCTTGCTCCTCAAGCTGGCTCAAGTCATTTTATTACACTGCAAGTTCTAAGATAGAAAAAAATTAAATCATAATTAACACTAAATTGTCACTATTGAGCTAGGAAAACGACACAGAACACCACTCTCAGAAGGTGAAAAGTGAGAAGGAATTTATTCAAATATCACGTGCCTTTTATAACATGCTGCGCTAAGGTAAGACCTGATTGGTCTTATGCAAAACACTTCTGACTCCATTGGTAAATTAAGAATAAACACAGTCCAAGGACAACTATCTCAAAACACTTGGCTAGAGAAAGAGATAATACATTTGTTTATAATTCCTTTCCTCAATTCCTAGACTAAATTTCTCTCTATTCCTTTCTCCGGCTGGCTGAGAATACCCATACTAAATAATCTCTACTGAAATGCTACTGAAAAGCCAAGGTTGCCAAAACTGCAACCTTCAAATTCTTGTTGTGGTGTTTATACATTTGAACCTTTCAGTTGTGGTGGACCTCAGCAGAACCTGCTGCTTACCACAGCTGCTGCAACCACCAAGTCCCTCCCAGAGCTGCTAACAAAGATGAGAGATATTCTGCCTGATGCATGACCTGCAAACCAAGAATAGCCAGCCAAGAAAGCCCAGGGTCCATCTCTCTGATAAAGGAGAGGGAGGCCAGGGCTGCTGATCCCACCCCAGGCAGCAGTGTTTGGCTGTGACAGCAACTGACCTGCATAGGAAAGTTCTTCCCACATACACTCTGAAACAGGATTTATCGAGTAGGCCTGGCATCCACTGACTGCTTGACGGAGAGCAAAGCCAGGTGCCAGAGACAGAAAGCTATGTCGCCTGAAATAACTGTTAGAAAATTCAGCTGCATTAGTGCCTCTCAATGATTCATTCAGTGACGGTGCTGGATTCTCCCTTGCATACAAACATCCTGTAACTGACTTGGAACAAAAAGTTACTATGGCACAGATTATTTTTTATTATAAGGCCCTTATTCTAAGTCCAAACTTTAGGTACTGCCCATGAAAATAACTCTGGGAACTGATGCTCAGAATTGAAAATCCATTCAGTAAAAACTTCTCGTTTCCTATGTCCAAGCACTTCACAAACAAAATTATAAACAGTTCATAGTGCTGTGACTGCGGACAATTGAATTTTAGAAGTAAACTGATCCAAGACTTTTTCTGGTCATGGATAACTGAATCCAGAATCATGCAATCCAATAAAGAAAATTGTATATACCACTGAATGTGACTATACCACATAATAAAAATAAAGACACACCACTTTCTCCACTATTCATAAAGCCTTCTTTTAAGTAGTCACATATCTCAAGATAGCATCAAGCAGCTTGTTTCATAACATCTTAATCAAAACACTTTTTATTTCCATTTTTTCTGTGATCCAGATTTTTCTACTGAAAAAAAAAGATTAGAGTGATAATTTAAGTACATATCAGGTTGGCTTCTTTTGAACCTGTTTTTGAGATTTCCTCCCTTCTGCATAATGTACATAGCTTATTTACAGCCAGATACTCTCAGACATAGCTCAGAGGCTAAAAATATCTTGAAGAGAATATTCACCAATATCTGGCAAATTGAACAGCTTAAGACACGCTCTCTGAACAGACTGAGAGAACTGTGGTTTGAGCATGAAAACCAAAGTTATTCTCCTACTGAAATGGTAGCATTCAAAATAGGTATCTCGTAGTGAACCCCACCAATCCTGTTTAGATGTCCTTCAGTCAACTTTAAAAGACCCTTTTTAGAGGAAAGAGCATTAAGTATTTTAAGGACATATAAATAAGCTGAACAGAAAAAAATCAGAGTGTACATCTGTCTGATGAGCTATTCTTCCCTAAGGAAGAAAAAGTGACTACTGTCTCATTCATCACTTGCTAGAAGCATCTACACAGAATAACTGAGAGTTTTTCTAAATCATCATGGTCAACCAACAAATAACAGACATACTGTTCTGAGCCATGGTAATTCACAAGAATTAACATTTGTACACGTATTTAGGTAGATGTAGAGGACAGAACAGAAATTCTTTAAAGCAGTTCTATGTTTGTTTGTAGTTGCATTCAGTTGGTCAATAAGATTCAATAAGATTATTAATGATAAATCACTGTTTTCTGTTGGCTGGCTCCTGACAAGCTTGTATTGTTCAGTGTTGCTGTTGTCCAAGTTCCCATATTTTCATTATTATTTTGCCCCTTTACAATCTTTTTTTTTTTCTGGATACCCTGGGAAATGTCTGGATTCTGCATGATTAAAGTTAATGGGAGCTTTGCCATCAGCTTCACTAAATATGGGATAATACTCTGTGCCAAATTCCATAAACTTTCAAGTAAGCCACAACACCTGTTTTCCTTCTCCTCCATGCCCCGTTTCTCTTCATTGCACATTTTTTTCTCTGCTCTGACACTTATTAATCCATGCACTCTATCCAATCAATCACATTCATCTTTCTTCACCAGTTATGTTGTTATAGCTCTGTGGCTGAAATTACTAGGGCAGTGTGAACTCACTTATAAAAGTGCTACTTTTCATATTGCCAAAATAATGTCAGTGTATCACAGAACACCAGTCTAAAATGGTATGCAATACCTTTTCATGCATCTTGATCTGATTTTAATTTAACTTTCAGTCCCACTTGGAAAATCACCACCCTATACATTTATTTATGAAATGTTCTTATACCCAAGTGTTAAATCTTTGCAATTGTTCAGCGTGTAGAATTCCAGTCTCCCCTTCCTAGCAAATGTAATTAACATACTTTATTATTTCTGCCAAAATGTTTCAACATTTAAACTTCAGCAGTTCTTCATTCTTTGTGTTAAAACCATTCCTGGAATTTTTAGTTTAACTCCTCTTGAGCTTAATTAAAGACACGTCTTCTAAAAACACCTATTGAGACAAGCAGAACAAGTGGAACTGTTTTAGGAAAGCACAGAGCCTCAGCTTTAGAGTAATAGTGACTAAGCAGAGCAGGAGCAAAAACGATCATTTGGGAATGATCACTCGGGTCAATAGTCTCAAATACGGATTAATCATGGGGGGAAGGGACAAAAAAAAAGAGCACTTTGGGAACAGTTGGTTTCTTATTGAATCAAAACCTACTGCCCCGTCTCTTTAGCATATTCTCTCATTTGTTAAGACCTTCCATTAGCTGTGTGAATGTAATCCATTACTTCATCTCCAAAATGTGCAACCGGCCAAGCAGCAGGTGAAGGACGTCCTTTATTTAGTTCTGTCTGACTTTGACTTTATTAGAGTGATACATCATTCAGGATTCAAATTAATGTCTATCCCAAGAGACTTATTGTATGGCTCGATATTTACTCTAAGTGTTCTTTGAATTTGCTGTCTATAGAAACAAAGTGCAATGCCATTATCAGAAAATTTATTTTCTCCTACTGGAGACTGCTCTGTGAAAGCCAGGCTTCTACTCCTGGTAGTTTATAAAATGCAGGGTTTTTGCCCTTCCATAGTTTTCTTGGGAAAAAAAAGAGCAGCTACAGTACTAAGTAAAGAGCAAAATATTGTACGTTCATTCAAAATCTAGCTAAAAACACACAGTTCAGAGTGCAACTGCTAAATGCCTATAGCTCACGCCCTGCTTTTATAAGAAGTTAGAAGACTGCCTAGGGGAGGCAATGACATAGAATATTTCATAATAATACCATCAGAGCTGATGTTTACATCTTCATCATTAATTCCCAAATACAGAATCAATCAGCTTAATCCAATCCAACATCAGCACCAGGTTGCTGGGGTGTCTGGTAAAGTAACCTGAACTGCTGTATCAAAGAAATCATACTTCAACCTTGTTGCTTTCAGTGTACCATATTTAATTTTTAATCATTATTGCTCCTCCTTTTGAGGGTAAGACTCAAGATTAAAAGAATCAAAGTAGCTTTAAAACACTTGAACCAGAGCCCAAGGTTTAAACAGCAGTATCTATACAAACAGAAGACCAGGTAGGGAGACTATTTTCAATTTCCAGGTGGATGTAAAAAAAAAAGTATGGAAGCACCTCTCTCAAATGCAGAAAAGAAAATTTTCTCCTGAGCAGCACAAGTGCACCGGAGACAGAAAAGAGATATTACTGCTCCCACAGCCATCTCCATCACCCCTCACTGGCTTCCAGAACTGCTATTCATCCCCCAACATCCAGACTGGGGCAAAGTTCACTGCAGATGCTCTGATGTGACTACATGTGTTATTCTGTAGGGTTTTTTTTATTTCTTTATCTTACTTCTATCAGCAATTCTTCTTTTCAGTCCTCTCTTAGGCCTTGATACTTTTCACTAACCTATATGCTTAAAACTGAATAGCAGCTTAAGCTCTTGGGAAATTTATAAGTATGTTAGTAGTATTCAAGTGATTTTATAGGTACAGAGAGTAGGAACCATGTTTTTACTGTATTGTTTAATCCAAATAATTCCTTTATAGAAAAATAATCTATTTTTAGGTATTTTCTCCTCTATTTATGAGGTGGGAGGGAAAAGGTCAGTACTACAAATGTCAAACAACTTTCTTAGCTTTTTTTTCCCCCTTTTTTTAACAATTCAAAAAGATTCAGATTTAGATGCTTTTGAACCATGGAATGATCTGCTTCAGGGTATGTTGTAATCTGGGTCACCATGCTGCAAAATAGTACTTGGAATATTTCTTATCTAAGTTTCTTTCTATTTTGAAAGTTTGTTCTGTACAGCAATCCACATCAGTCTAATTGATATTCTGCCAACCCCTTAATCCACATTTGTGCACACACACTATAAACCTGGGAGTTTACAGCAGTGCAATTTACTTCAGCCTCAACTGAATGGTATAAAACCCACTTGCACATCAATGGGATCACCCATTGTGAATTGGTTTCGTGCAGACAGGGTGTAAATCACCTGATAATCTGATGAGGATGGACTGTGTAAATAGTCCCACAAAGAGCAAATGTGCATAGATAGGGCAATAAATTGGAATGATCGATGGGACAAGCACCATGGTAAGATCAAAGACAGGAGGCTGCAGCAAGCTTTTTAATCACCAGACCTTGCACTCCCATTAACCACTTCCTGTAAGCCCTCTCTCAGCACTCTGAATTGAAGATTTTCCACTTTTTTTTTGCCTTACACCATTCAAGTTCAGTAGGATACAGCCTCGAGCATCGTCAGAAACCAGTTGAAGTGCAAACAAGATCTGTCTGAAGATGTGTTTGCTTGAGTTAGGCAGCTCCGCACTTTGCTGCCTGAGGGCTTCCTACCGAGTTCATTTGCTACACACAGTCCTTCACAGAAATTATTAGCTAAAATTGTGACGGCATTCTTTGGGGGATCAGGGTACCAGGAGCTGACACTTCCCCATCCCCAACCCCTTGGTGCTGTGCCATGCTTTGTTTCACAAAGCAGCATGGCAGTTTTGCCAGAAGAGCTCAGCACACGGAATGAGCACAGGCTGCCCCTTCTTCCCTTCATCATCTTGTCAGAGCTGTGCTTACACTGCTGCCTTTAATCTTAATTTGGTGTTGGTCTAAGTTTCCAAGTTCTCTCTCTGCCTTGAAAAGCTGCTCTCCATTTTCCCTCCTCAGCTAGTACCTCCTCCACCCCTAAACTCACTACCTCTGCTTCTCCCTTCTCAAATATTTCCTAACCTTTATCCTTCTCATATAATAATCTATTGCCAAATTAAACCCACATTTTTTTCCTTCTCCTTGAGTTTGCAATATCACTGCCTTATCACCCACCAGAAATATCTTCCTAAACCCAAGTTCCCTTCCCAGGTGCCCTCCATTATTTCATTTTCCCCAGATTTTTGTTTAATTTCTCAACAGTAGTTTGCCACAATAGCAACTGCTTCCTTCTCATCTAATTATTGCAATGAATCTGTACAAGATACCAGAAGACAGTTCTGAAATGCAAGGAGAAATATTTTAGTACTCACTGCTCTTTCTTCACCAGATTGAAAGTAGTTTAATTACCTAGAGCTTCACAAATACTCAAACTATCAAATTATCTCTTCTCAAATTTTTCATAATCCTACAGATGTTTCAGCTACCAGCAGACACAAATTATGGCTTCTTAGAGAGGAAAAAAAAAACAAGCAAGCAAGAAAAAAAGTTATTTTCACCTAATTCATCCATATTACACAAATTGAGCAATATTTAATATTTCATTGTTTATTTTTACCATTTCTAATCCTCTTTCTTTGCATTTTGATTTCCTTCCACTGACAGAACTAGCAAGCATGCTGACCGTGCCTCTTCAGAGCAAGGCCAGTTTAGCTTTCTGTGCAGCATAAACACAACCATTGCTTAGGATGAGGGAGAGGGAATTCAGCATGCAAACAGGCATGATGTACTTTCAATAAGCTTTTTGTTTCTATCAGTGTACTACATATACAAAAACATTAATTTTTTTTTTATCCTTTAGAAAACAGCCATATATTTGTATACTGAAGCAGAAGAAATATTTTCTCTGTGTTGGTGGGCAGGAGGGTTTGTTTGTTTGTTTGTTTTGTTTCATCCTTTTCTTTCTTGTGTTTAAGGCATAAGGATCAAAGATTGTCAATGAGATTTTTAAAATAATCCTGAATGCCTCTTTCATTTTGAGAGCATAACCATTACCCCCATCGGCTAAACGAGGTGAGTTGTTTTAAGAATCGTTTTGGAAAAAGGTTCACAACACCCCATACTTCTGCACAGCCCACGTGGTGTCCTCAGGCACATTCAATGGAAGTCTGGCTTCCAGATACCAAGGCTTTTGATGAGCTCATTCACAAAGCAGGCTCCCTGAATAAGCCAAGACGTCAAAGCAAACGCAAATGCTTAAAGAAGAAATTGCTCAACAAAGGGTTGCAAGATTTTTTTCCAAAACACACAGGTCAAATAATTGGAAATGTGAACATGAAAATGATTACCACTTAGATTTTTTGGACATGTCTTGCTTTCAAGGTAATAGTCATATGGCTTTTCTCTTCGGGAATTTCAGTCAGCTGCTGCATCTGCTCAAATTAAGAGCTCTGCAAAACACCATAAGCACTGTGGGCATTTCTTGCTAAATTGATCAAAATTAGTTTTTTGACTCACTCTACAGTTAATGCATTTTAATCTAGAAAACAGAAAGTCAGACAGGAAAGCTGTCCGATCTGAACATTGTAACTAGACAAAAGATGCAGAAGATTTACAGTGGGAACTATGTCTACAACTATTTTCATTTTAGGAAATAGAACCTCATAATTAAATAAAAACCTTTATGGGGAAGGCTTTGAACTTAAAGGAAGGAAAATACAAGCAACCCTAACACTTGGTGGGCCAATGTAAATCCAACCTAAACAGAAAACAAATACATGCTACTAGAATCATCACCATAGTCTGACTATCTAACTTACAACAAAGAAAAGAAAGAAACAATTCACATCAGATTTGTTATGTTTCACATAAGGAACTGTAAATAGCAACAAAATGAAAATGAAATTTCAGCTGGAAATTGTAAAGCACTAAATGAGCTGAGATTCTGTAAGTGCCACAGAGATGGGCTGACATTGCAGTGCA
Organism: Leptocoma aspasia; assembly: GCA_013399835.1. Lineage (NCBI taxonomy): Eukaryota > Metazoa > Chordata > Aves > Passeriformes > Nectariniidae > Leptocoma > Leptocoma aspasia. The sequence continues at coordinate 564,079 of VXAX01000605.1, read as the reverse complement.
AAACAGTTATTTTAGCATTTCATTCATCCATGACTTATTAGATGCTTCTTACTTTTGATTTATCTTGGGAATTTTTGATCAAAGAGGGACACATACAAGTTTTCATTTTTATCTCAGCAAATCAGTAATTCTGGAATCAAATCAGTTTACCAGTGAAGCAAATTTTTTCCCCTCTTCCTTAAGAAAACCACTTTGCAGAATTTGCTAGTAAGAGCTGTGAAAATTAGTTATATAGAAGACTTATGTCTGGAGGCTAAACCAATTATACTGACCTTTCGCTCCTTACTTAATACACATTCTTTATATTTAAAATATAATAGCATATGGAACAGCTTCTGCTCTTTTCCAACACCTGGAATTGTGCAGTAGCTTGTAAAGCTAGGAAATTTATCTGATATGGAATATTCTGATGACATAGGATTATAGCTCCAAAATTATAGAATGAAACAACCAGTTTGCATAGGCTGCCTTGCTTTACTACACTCAAGTGAAGACTGCTGTTCAGTTGTGTGAAAAACTTAATTGAATAAAATTAATCCCTTTAATATAGTAATCTTCTGCTCTATATGCAGGTATGAAGACATCTTTTACCCAAGGCTGTTAACATTATACCCCAAAGGAACCTCTCATTCAGAAACCAAAAGGACAAACAATTTTGTGTCAAAGAGTCAAATCAAAACATAAATCAAATGACAGATGCTAAAATACATTCTCTAACCAGCTGTGGTCAAAGCAGAGACATTTTTAATATATATGTAATAGGCTTTAAAAATTTGTATTTTTAACTTGCTGAAAATATGACAGTAATAAAATACCTCAAATGAAAGATTCCCAATGGTATGAGCAGCATTAGGAAGGGAGGAATTTATTCTGTGGTCCCTTCAGCAATCAAAAACACCAAAAGGATTTCACAGAGAATTTTCAACCAACTTTTATCTAAGTGCATACTACCAAGATAGGGAAGGCATTTTCCATAAATTAATGAAATAATTCAGTTTTCACTTTCACTTTCTGCTTCACCTTAAAAGAAAGCCCTGAGGCAAGAAATACTGCAGCACAACACAAACTCATGCTGGTTTGTAATAGAGGTTCAAGGATTGGTCCACTGTCGACCTTGACCGCAAGAGCAGGTCCTTGCTGGAAAAGTGGCTAAGGAAGGAAGCATAGCACAGGAGCTTTCATCAATTAGATGACAAGAGGAAAGATGCCCCATCCCTGGAAGTGTTCAAGGCCAGGCTGGATGTGGCTTTAAGCAACCTGGTCCAGTGGAAGGTGTCCCTGTCCATGGCAGGGGGCTTGGAATGAGATGATTTTAAGGCCCTTTCCAACCCAAGCCATTGTATGATGGTGTCATGGTATGACAGGTACAGTCAGGATAAATACAAGACAATGATTAGTCATGCATGAAATGCAGTGTTATACATTTCTGTACTTTAATTTGTACGTTTACATTCATCTGCTCTGTTGAGAAAACAAACAATCAATTGAACGTGTGACAGGGTCAAAGCACAGGTATAAAGAAATAGTAATACCAAACAAAGCCACCACAGGATTAAAAAAAAAAATCTAAATATTTCTATTCATTCCCTTTAAGCCAATATATCAGTTCCTGTTCCCTGTATGTTCTATACAGTGAGACAGGAGGAAGGAAAAGGTAACTAAAAAAGCAGATGGATGGATAGAATGGAAATAATAAGCAGAGAGAGCGAGGGGGACTATTCTAGGGGGGAAAATAGTAGAAGAATTAATTGGGAGCTATAAAATGAAAACCTGAAAAACAAAGTTGAGCAGCTATTTGGGATATAGACTGATATTTGACATGGTGGATTCTTGAGGGTCATGTGGGATTACTGATGGTTGCCTTCTGTTACTGCAGCTTTTTCATGCACAGACACCACAAATACTGAAGAAAACCACCTGGAATGTCCCACTAATCTTTCATTGACTGAAAACAACATCAGAAATTTCACTAAGAAGCATTTAATTATTATTGCACAACAAAGCTAGCTGCAAAGGGAACGAATTAAATCTAAATTTAGGTTAAAAGGTCAACATGTTAGAATTGCAGTATTAACTTTTTCTGTTATCATTCAAAAGCTGCAACACAATTTTCCTGTTTGATTCTTGACAACAGCAGTGTTACAAAAGAATCAATTAGAATTTCTGCTATAAGCTCAGGAGAGCAGATCTCCATTAAATTTTATTTAAATAGTATATGAAACAAATAAATAGTAACAATTAAAAAAAAAACCTACCCGAAACAACCCCACAAAACAGTTGAGAAAAAGCTTCTCACTATAGTACAAAGCCTTACTGAATATTCAGCACTGATTCTAGATGAATGAGGCAATCACCTAAATATATGAAAAGCTAAAGTACAGCACAGTATAAGTTAAATCAAATACTACCACAGGTTTATCCACACCTGGGCTAAATCCAGAGAGGCACAGCAAAGTTTGAGAAAGAGGTGAACCTCAGATACACACGCAACAGAGTTTTCTTATGTCCCAGAAACATTACCAAGCTATTACACAGGTTTTTGCTCATCAGACAAAACAAAGAGGAAATGAACAGGGAACATCTGCAATGTCTAAAGTATTCTAAAGGGAATATACGGGAAGGATGTTTCAAAGCTATTTGAGCTAGGGTCAAACCAGGATAGGAGATGCAAAACCTAACACAGGTCAAACTGTATACTAATAGAGTTTACATTCTGAAATAATTATTAAGCTCTGTGAAAAACAAATAAGCTTTTCTGAAAATTATTAAACAACTGAGAACAAGCAAGACACTAATTCAGTGGTCCTTTAGTGATCTAAATTGGTCCTGTGTTTTACCCCTTGTTAGAATATTTGCTCACTGTAAAAGAGTTAAGGTAAAGCTATTACTTTGAAAGAGCTCGTAATATCTACCTGAAAGCACTTTTTATAGAATTTGGGGGTAACCTCTTTATGCAGGTATTACATTGCCATCTAGTGTATGCAGTATTTATTGTAATTCTGTTTCCCGGGGTTTACATCATCTAAAGAACCTGAATTTTCCCCCTAGTTGGCTTTCCTCGATGCATTTTATCTTGAAGCAGAACAGATTTCCTCCAGGCAACTCAATCTCAAGAAACCTGCGACTGGTGTCAATGAGAGATTCAGCACCATTAAAAAAGCATTATTCTAGAAGCAGCCACTTGCTGAATCTCAATGTCTTTGACAGGTACATCCACTCAAAGTTTTGGGAGTTTCAACTGTTCTCATGCAGCAACAGATGATTTGGATTCAATGGTCCTCCCCTGGAGGAGACACGGACTCTCATCCCTGACAGCAACACGACTGCTCTGGAGCAATACTGCTGGAGGAGAGGGGAACAATTCCACTCTTTCTGATGCCACTTTCAGTAACTAATTAAACTGTTATCGAGGCTAGGACAGTGGCTAAACTGCACTGACAAGTCCTTGGATGGCAGGGAGGCAGAGTCCCCTTTGTGCAGCCAAAGGACTCTCCCACACCACCATTGCAGGGTGTTCCTACCATGCACCCCAAGCCAGGAGTCACTGGCCCAGGCAGATGCATGGCAGTTTCCCGACCCTGTTCTAAGAGAGAAAATTTGGGAGAGTGGTGTTTCCCACAGCTCACCACTCTGTGTGAGCTGTTAGCAGCTACATATCCCCCCTTTGAGCACTATCCTCCCCTGCATTACTTGGTAATGGTTTTTGAATTGCCCAGCTGTGAACACAGCACACCCAAATTAAGAACAGGAGACATTTAGATGATTGTAAAAGTGGAGCTTGGCCACCTCCAAGTCTTGCAACAACTGAGTGCTGAGCAATGCCCCACCACTTTGAACACTCCAACCTCACTCCAGTTCAAGAATCTGAGCTTTTACACCCAGACCTAGACCTCTGAAGCACATTTCCCCAGTATTTATGGTAAGATTTATCTTTTCGGGAAGACTTCTTTCAAGACACAAACTGACCCAGGTCCAAAATGCAAAGGTTAACTTATAAGACAGAGAAAGCTACAAGGAACACATTGCTCTGGCACAGGACATGAGAAGCCCCGGCCACCAGGTTCTCCAGGAGGCCACCCTGTCACTGAGCACTCTCACCTTCCACCCATTCTTTCCTTGGCTACTGTGTGCTGCAGCGAATGCTGAGTGCAAAAGAAAAAATAAATGGCTTCACACTCACCCCATCTGCCAGTGCACCTGAGAGAGAAACGGGCTCTTCACTGGAAAGAAAGAACAGGAAAAAAATCCTTACTATTACCAGAAAAGGAAGTGGCCTCTGCTTTCAAAATCCAGCTTCCACATTATGGAACTGAGGAAGCTCCTTTAAGCCCCCATACCAGTTACAAATACCATGTTATACAAGAACTGGCTACAGTTGGTTTTTTTCAGTATCTTGCCATTTTAACAATATAGCAAGGGCCCAATTTTGTGCATAAATAAAGATATTTTAATGCATAATAATTTATGCATGAATAAACCAGATTTTACCTTCCTTTTTGCTAGCTGTTTGGGATTAAATTACTGGTTCTCCTTGTTAACACGTTTGCTCACTTTACTGGTCTTACTGTGATATTTTGCACTGGGTGTAATAACAAAAAATACATTTAATAGACTGTAGCCTTTTTTTTTTGGCTACTGTGTTACCCACTTATATTTGTTGTTACTATAATTAGTATTTAAAATACATCCTTTACCAAATTCAGTTTTTTGTTTGTTATTGACCCACAGATATTACTTACACTGTGCTTCAGAATGTGAACACACACGGAGCCCATAAGCAGCTGGCCTAAGGAATGAAGGTTGGCGAGCACCCTAATTAATTTCAGTCTAAAAGAGTCAAGTTAGCAAAACCCCACTGTTTAAGCTAACCAATGCCCTTTAAAATGAAACACCCCACTGCCTCTGTCAACAGACTAGTCCCTTCCAGCAGGGAGGGAGGTGAAGGACAATTAGGGCTGATAATGTCTCTTGTTAGTGCAGCTGTTGGGCATTAGGCCATGAGAAAAGGTAGCAAGTGTAAATAGACTTCCAGGGTGATAATAATTTCTTTTTTTTTCTAAATATGTTGAACACTAATTCAACAGGAAGATACTGATACAGTATAATCACAAACCGTGTAAACATTTCCATTCTCTTCAATAGGACAGCAACTCAGCTAAGCTTTAATATTACAGTCCATAATAATCTACAGATACAGAAGTAGTGAAAGATTTTAGAACACCTCTTCCACCCCCTCCTGTGGACTGTTTTCTTCAATCTATCACTATCCTTAAACTTATTTCAGCCCTAAATTCACAACTTGTCATAGGCAGGCAGAGCACAATCCAAGTTAGTTCAGATATATCCTTAGCCTTTTGCTTGTAGCTAGTAAAACCTGCCATTGCTGTAACTGGAGTTTAGTTCCTCACCCATTTACCAGAAATAAAAGCACTTACAAATTATTACCTGATCACCAGCTTACCACCTACTGAGTTAATAAAATAAACAGAGATTTTGTTCAGAGAGCAAGATGTAAAAAGAAGGTAATTCTTTTTCTAACAAGTTGTAGTATCTGCCTTATTTTTCAAAAAGAGAAGTAAATTTCTCTTAACTGAAGAAAAAAATATTATAAGTAGAAGAGATTATATATAAGTGGATGCTTGATCATTTTCTAATAACTTTTAATGGGTTGGTTGGGGTTTTCTATCCAAAGTGGAAATAGTGTGATGTTTAAAATTCAGAGGAGAAAGAACACCTCTTGATAGAAGCCTAATAACACAGAGAATTCAATGGCATACAACTGAAGAGCCTCAATTTGTTTGCTAGCTCTAGCAAGGCTACTCAGCATTTAAGTTAGCAGCCAGCCTCTCATTCACACTCTGCTGGCATGGGAAAAATGTTATTCTAAGCAAGTAGAGGAGAGTCAAGACATTTCTAAAGACACTGTTCTACTAATCCCTAAGAACAGAGGATGAAGCTGGTACTAAAACCCTTCTGTGTGCCAGCTGGATGTCAAACATCAGTAAGCTGAAGTCAACCAACGGGTTTCTCAAGCTGTTCACACTACAACTTTACAAGAAAGTGTTTGCTGATCATATGGCCACACAGAAATTTTCACAGTAAAAAGTATACAGAAAAACATTTTTTCTATCCATCTAGAAATCTGTTTCCCAAAGGCCAGAACCTGTCTCTGAGCATTCACCACAGTGGATGGCAAACTCTGCTACTGAATTTAGCTGTGGAGGATTTATGTTCTCAGCTGGAAGAGGATTTTACATCCTTGTTCTAAAAATAACATTTTTCATTTAAGCTTCTGCAGTGTTTTTCATGGTTACTAAAAAATCTATTTATTAATAAATAAAGCAGTAAAATATTTTTTACTACTGAGGCAAAATTTTAACATAGAGGGGAAAAATTTCATGGAATTTCCTATGGCAGTTGTGAGGGTTATATTCACAGAAGGGGCAGCCATCTCAAATCTAATAACCAGATGTGTCCAGACCTCAGCGTTTCCAAATGTTTCAGGTATGTGAGGTTTCAGAACATGACACATTGTTCCAAAAATGCACAGAGGAAAGGAAATGGGTAATTGGGAGGGAAATGTGCAGTGGTAGCACATGCTTGCTCAACATGGGAAAGCTGCAAAGAGGATCTTTGTGGTGGAAAGAAAAGGGACACAAGGTCATTTTCTGCTCCCAAGGATGACATTTATAATCCAGAGTGATTCCACTGAATTCAGTGGTTTTAAAATCAGAGTGGAAAATGGACTCTGGCAGTTATCTCTTTTAAATCACAATGGGAGGTAGACAGTCAGTTCAGCACATATTTAGTCTCTCCTCCTCTCTAGGGAGACTAGGATAAGGGCCAAATAGGTGCTTAAATACCTGGATTTGATGACTTGCAAAACATTAGATTAGGGTGATACAGAGGATAATCATCTCATCCAGTTGTATTTATCCCATCTCTCTAGCAAAGGATGCTGCCCAGCAGGAGGAGTGGTTTGAGACACAACGTATTTCTCCCTTCACAGAATTTTAAGGTGCAAACATAATAGCATACATATCCAGATTCTCTTTTAGTTTTGGTCATCGAGTAATAATTAAATTGTAGTTAGGGATTTACAGAGTTCTTAATTTTATGAGTAGATATTTGACATACTTATAATCCAAGTTCCAAGGGGTTTTGTAGCTTTTATTTGTTTGTATTTTAGATTTTCAAAGCAAGGTTTTCAAATACTAAAGACTTTGGAGGGAAAAAAAAATGCTTTAACAGGAAATGTTTGCACAACTTGATTCTTATCTTTTGGTTATTTTGATCAGCAACTTTCTAAAGGGAAAACATTCTTTGGAAAAATATGACATGAAAATAATTGAGATACATTCCTTGAACTTGAACACAGATGAGAGCTGAAAAATGGTATGGGTAAGGCCTGCCATCTCCACACAGCTATTTCCCATTGTGTCTCTTTGTGTTGCCTCTTCATAACCTCATTGTATACAAATCATTATGGGCATATACATTACACAGAGGTAGAAATTACGCTGTTGGTATAAGCAAAATGAATGTGAACTATTGCTTCAAAATATTCCAGCAAGTTCCTGCTTGGCTGCACAGAACACAGATTCACAGCTGGTACCTACTGGAACATCTCTGCTCCCATCCCCACAGCAGTGCCACTGGTGGCTGTTGTGGACCTTCAGCCTAATCTGAGTATCCCAAAGTTCAAATGCATAATCAAGTTTCAAGGTTTTGACATCATTTCTAGAATAAATATCTGAAAAAGTCAAATGAAAATATATGCTTGAGACTGCCAGAATCTAAGTAACATAAATTGTGACTCTGATATTAGAAGAAATATTGCTAAGGAGTTTTAGTTACTTAGTTGATGACAGAGAAGTGTAAAGAAGGGTAAATCAAACAGAATCCCCTTTTTAAGTTTCCCCTACTCCCCACCAATTATCCAGTCAGGTGTAAAAATCCACAGTACAATTGTGCCCAGAGAAGGGGCACAAAATTATGTGGATTAAAATATAAAGTGTGGTGTGACTTTGTTATTTTCCTTCACTAAACATGGAGTGTCTCCAAAAACATACAGCCTTCCAGTTCTCAACTCCAGCTGTAGGCAAGAAAGAGTTTCTCTGGACGTGCTCCTGGATGTTTGTGTTCTTAGCTGCTCGCCTACAGTTAATGAAGCTTATCCTGATATTTCCTCTCATTACCAAGCATGGTTTTGATTCTAAGATTAAGACTATCCAGGTCGTAATCCAAGACTATAAAACAATAAAGCAGCAGTTCCAACTATTTGGAAGAGTAAGTTTATTAAGTATTGAAATTGTTGTGGTGGGGATTAGGGTAGGTCAAAAAAAGCCATTTCATGGGTCATCCTCTCTTGGAGGAAAAATATGCCTTGCAAGGCAAAATGGGAAATTGAATAAAACCATGAGACTCAACTACAATTGACTGTAATATGCCAAGAAAAGTGCTGGGCCTTGCACCCCTTTAAAATCTGTTTCCCTTTTGTGAGTGCTTTTTCATGGTCTGCACGGTATCCACCTAAGCAGCCATTTGTCTAAAAGAAATTGTAAGTTGTCATGGAATAGTTTGGTCTAATATAAGAGACTTAACAATATGAGGAGCTGAACTACATTCTGTGATCACACCTTTCTAGCCCCAGAGGGAAATAATTCCTGAGGGAAAATCTCGTAGAACATGAATTCGTTGCCTTCAGCAATTTCTGTCTAAAAGCCCAGAATAATGATGTTGTTCAACAGAAATGATAAAGCTGTGCATGCTGTGTGACTCTATGACTTTCTATTACCAACAGCAGCTTAGTTTCACCTTTTAGGTAATAGATTTTATTATATGGTAACCTCTTTCACATTTACTGACTTGGAAACCAACACCTTTTGCAGTCCACTGGTCTTACCAGTATTTTAGCATGCATCTCGGGGGGTCTTAGAGTGAAAAAATGAGGGTATGGAAAGAGAAAAATTAGAAAATACTGAAGTGGGGAAGAAAAAATGTATGGCTTTGACATCTCATCTCTTCTCATGGAAGTAGATGTATTTCTGAGGAATGCAGACTTGCAATACAAAATATTTTCTTAGATATTATGGGAGTGAAGCTGCTAACATTAAAAAATCATGCAAGCAAGCCAGTCTTTAATTAGTAAATTCTAGGAATAGTACAATTCCAAGAAAACCAAGAAACATGTAAGACTGAAGGAGGAGGAAAAGCCCTTTAGGGCATTTTAATTGATCTGAATATCAAAGGCATTTCTGTAACACTTCAGTAGGTTCTGTTGTGTTTGAAAATTCAGTTCAGAATCAAAGCTAAAAACATCTCAGTCAGCTTCATTCAGATCACAGGTAGTAAGGGAAGTAACTCAAAAGCAAGCACAGAAAATCAATACCCAGATATTTTTAACAGCATACAAATACTGCCCATGGAATCCAAGCCTGAATTTTCAGAACCCTGTAATTAGTGAATCTAAAAATGGTCTTAGATTAATGAAGCAGAAGCTCAAAGGGATGTGTGATTACCTAAAATCTCAGGAAACAATTAAACCAGGTGGGACAATCAACTGAAAGGGCGTACCCCATGAAGAATAAAGTAGCTCAGCCAAGGAACACAAAAGCATTTTGAACAGCTTTTAAAAAGTACAACAGCATTACTCAAAAAAAATTATCGTAATGAAAAATCTACTGCACAGCTACATGAACTATCTCAAAGGTAAATTAGCCTCACTGAGAAAATACTGAACATTAGTTCTGCTTCTAAGTTTGCCTAATTTCAGCTGCCAACTATTTGATCTTGTTCAGTCTTTCTTTGCTAGACTGTGGTTTCAATTATGTGGCTACATTAATAAAAACTATGAAACTAGTAAAAATACTTTTAAGTGTAAACATTATACTATAAAATATCAAAAATCTGAATTTTCATTTTTATAAATGAAAGAATCAAGTTGAAGCAATGTAGTATGTTTTTCAAAATTTTACTCTTTACTTTCAATAACACTTTTTAAAAATTATTTTCCAACCCAGTTTCCAAAGGCACCTAAGGCATCTAGGAAGCTTTATCATAAACAAATTATTTTAGTACAGAAATATTCATTGCAATATTTTTCTATTTTTAAAAAAATTGTATTTGTTGTATTTTTATTTTGAAATTCATAGTGTTTTCTATTTTTATCTTGGCCCAATTTTCTTAAATTTTAAATAAGGGGTTTGAGATTAATTACTTGGGAAACAGTCTGTGAATACATCTCCATATTTAAGTGCTCTGTTGAAGAAAAAATTTACTGAATAAAAATTTCATTCTTCTGTGCCACTTGTTCAAATCTATTATATATAATTATTATTTTTTTCATTTGAACTTTGTTTTCCTGGCAACTATTTATCTGAGAATTCTTAACATAATGTGCCAGCAACTTATGTAAACCCACAACCAATACGTCTGCATATTTTTCATGTTAATTTGAATTTATCATGGCATCTTATAATACCATCCAGTGCATTGGCAAACAAATATCGAATGACTTAACTTGGGATGTCCTCCAAATTTTGTTTCTTTTCAGTGGAAATTCCCTGTAAGCTATGTCTAACTTTTCAGACATTACAAAAATGATCAGAAGATTTTGCAGATGTTTAACATCTTGCACGTTACCACATATGTTAACAAGCATCTGATGTTGAGTCCTGTCAGACATAAGTGGAAATAGAAAGCTGAAGACAGAATCTGTATTTATTTGGAAGGGCATTTATCATGTCCTGGTATAACAAGAAGTTTCTTTTCATTTAGTCTTTCAATTTCCAGAAAGAAGGTTCTTTAGAAGAAGTTTCTTTTGCTAAAGCTCTGCTAAAACAGCTGGTAAGATTTTTAGGTCAAAATGCAGTTAAATGACTAAAATAGCCTAGGGAAGATGATGTACATTCTTGCCCTGCTCCCTTGCTCCCACACACGCTTGTGTATCTATGCACACAACGAATCCAAAAGATAAACTTGCCAGTTCTGCTTTTCTTTGCAGTAAGACCTTTCTGGGTCCTAAGTTTTTGTGCATTAAATATGTGCAAAAATGGACCTCCAAAACTTTTATTTATGTCTATGGAAACCTAGTAGCACTGGGACTGGAGTGAATGCCCTCCTTTCCCACACATTAATGATAAATGCTGTGCAGCACAAGCCAGTTAGCTGTTTTTCAGTGTACTCCTGCTCCCAAAGCTGCTTCTGTATTTCATCCAAAACTTCTTTAAACTGAAAAGCATTCCCTCCCCCACACGAAACAAAGCAGATATGCTGATATATGCATATACAGGGATAAATATGAGTAACATGATAAACCTAATAAATATATTACCTGAATCTGAAGGGGAAAGTAGGTGGTATGACATTTGCTGATATTCCTTTACAGACTGGAGTTTCTTCAGTCACTTCTCAGAAACCATGTCTCAATCATGTCTAACCTATGGAATCCAGGAAAAATTCCTAGCTTCCAAGTCTTAATGTGTGCCTCCCACACCCTGGTGTGGAGTCACAGGCACAGGCCAGCTCATCCCTTCTGTACCACCAGGAAAGTGTAGCAGCTGTGTCCTGCTGAAAGAAACGCAAGCACGAGGCCAAAAGCAAGCTCCTGGTGGGGTCCCTGTTCTGGAGACCTGAAGATTCACGATGCCAGGCCATGCCAGGGCACCTGACTGACAGGACACTGCAGCACCCCAATATATTCACAGTTGCCAATTACGGTGTGTGGACAGTAGACAGGAAGTTCTGAATGCCTCACCCCTGGAAGTGTTCAAAGCCAGGCCAGATGTGGCTTGGAGCAACCTGGTCTAGTGGAAGGTTCCCTGCCCATTGCAGAGGGGTTGGAATTACACAATCTTTGAGGTCCTTCCAACACAAACCATTCTGTGATTTTGTAATTCTAAGTGCAAACTTAGGATCTTTGTAGACACCAGAAAGCCCTGTAATCCACTCCTGATGGGTCCTGGAACAAGTGATCCTCGAGCTTCTCAGGCTGGGCTAGTTTTTGACACACCCTGCGAGAGAACTAGAAGCAGCCAAGAAAAGCCACATGAGTGGATATTTAGCGAGCTGAAGGGAGGGAAGTCAGACTGTATTTTTGTACTATTCTTGGCAGCCAAGTTCTCTCTTGAGTGTTGTCCATAGTTTCTGAAATGTGTTTAATTTACCTCTTGTGCAAGGGGTGCTGGAATACAGGGGTGGGTGTTGGTTCTACACCCTTGGATACCAGCATATGCACCACAGCACACTGCAGAGCTGATGCTCTCCTAAGCTCATAAACTGCTGCTCCCATTGCAGCAACACTGTGGACCCCTCTGTTGCTGCCATGCTACTGCCAGGTGAGATGTTCATAACTCTGTATTTTTCTCTAAATTAGGGCCCTGACCATATTCTCAGTGGGTGAATGTAACAAAAATGGCACCCAAATTTACCTTCTAATCTTTCATTGAGCAGCAGTTCAAAGGCTTAAGTGAGCTGTAGGTTGCAACTGGTCACCTCCATGATTTCTACTTTGTGTCCTGCAATGAAACTTAAGTTCCATAACAAATTCTGCACATTGTGAAAGTAGACTTCATTTCTTGTTTATTATTTTGCATCTTCCTCCTAGAAAAGATGAAAACAACTACTGCTTATGCAGAATGAGCAGCCCTGACAGCAGATAGTTCTGACTACTCAGATTCCAGGCTTAAAGGTCTTTCCAGAGTAGCTTTACCTTAACACTAAAGACATGCACATACTGCACTCCTAGAATTCCACAGCCACATAACCCTACTCAGCCTTTACTAAAGAATAGTTAGAAAAAAGTTCTGTAAAATCCACTTATTTCTCAACACCAGACTGCTTCCAATGCATTTCCAGATGTCAAATTCCCTCTACATTCCCAATGCAGAAGCCAAATTCTTCAGCTTCTCTCTTTGACAATTTCCACTGCACAGGGATGTGTGATTACAAAAATCTGTAATGGCTTAACTGAATATAAAAGGAGAACCAAGATAAAATAACATGGATTATTAACCATTAATTCAGGGAAAATGTAGCACTGTGATAAATGATGCCTAATCATGGATGTGTTTAAGTCATTGCTGAAACAGAGTGCCTGCGGCAGAGAGGTAAAATAAGGAGGGATGAAGAAAGATCAGCATTGCGAGGCTATTTAATTCAATTAATATACTCCAATTATTCCAGTTAATAAAAGCAAACAGCAGTTATTTCTAAGTATCTCATTTTTATACTGCTGATTCCAGTACTTTTTATACTGCTAAAAGCCTTGGTCTCTGAATCCATAGGATTACATCAGTTGTCATCGACTTCTCTCCCTAAAGCAGGTTTTAAAAACAAAAGCTTGAAGCAAACTTGAAATCCTCAAAACCAGGAGGCAAACAAATCCACTATTTTGGGGTTTTTAATGCCAAGAATTACAGAAAATCTCCTGAGTGTTTTTGTTGTCTGTGTTTAATTATCTAAGTCAGATATAATGGAAGAGAGGCTGTGTCAATGACCAAACCTATGAGCCAGTTTAACAAGGTTTAAATTATTCCTAACAGACATAACTCTATGCAAACAGAAACATACACAGGGAGTAAAATACCTGCAAGGAGATGATCAGAACAAGTATTTTGCAGGATTCAGGAAGGTAGAAAGCAAGCACTGCAGTGGCATTTCTCAGTCCTGCATTTCCAGAGCTAACCACAAGCAGGAAACAAGGCACTCCTCCAGTGGAGCAGGTTTACTGGGAAGCCCTAGAGAGCTGCTCTAACTCAGAGAGGCTGTCATTAAACTGCTGCTACTCTACAGACTCCACAAACATGAGTCAAACTCAACACAGATACAGGACAAAATCAGCTCACTGGAACGGCGCCTTTTAAATTTAAATTCCAGCTCCTCTAAACCTATCTTCTCTGAAACCTCTTCCCTTCATGGCCCAGTTATTAAGTGTTCCTAAGACACCTGTTATAGCTGTTATAGCAATTCTTTCTAACTTACCATCTCAGTTTTAATTTACACTTTGATTATTTATTAGCAGCTCAGGACTAGCCAGGGCTGTGTGTGAATTCACATAAACGGACGTGAACACCACAAACTAGCTGGGAAACACAAATCAGTCACAGTGATTTTATTTGACTGATTTCTGTTTTTCTATAATCCTGACCCCTGCAGTTATAAGGAACACTTTCTGTTTTTCCATAATCCTGACCCCTGCAGTTACAAGGAACACGTAGTATCAGAGGTTTGCACACAGCACAATGTGCTTTCTAATCCTAAGGATCAATATGGAAAAAGATTTGTAAATACTGTAAGACAGACAGGCAGAAGTGTATGCCCTGTCCTCACCAACCCTGCATGGAGGCAGAGCATCTCGTTACTATCCCTTATCTGACTTGAAAGCCTCCATGGGAGAAGTACTCAGAAAGATATATACTCTAAGAGGTGGACGCTCTGGCACAAAGCTGAGGTGGGCTGTGGGTGGCTCTCAATATCACACTAATCCTTGTCTCCTTTCTCTGTTCAAACAGCAAATTAATTGGCATACACACCCACTGAGGATGTCTGTGGGATACTTTGCAGACATGCACGGCCAAAGGGGTCACATTTTGAACCTGCAAATTACTCACACATTTTACATTTTAAATAAAACTGTAGATTTATTGTACAACAGTACAGCATGTGCCTTTTTAACCAGAAACTCAGCATCACATAACACTTTAATCTTTCATTAAACATACACAGTCCTACAACACAGCTCAGCTCAGCTTGGAAAGCTACACAATGAATTAATTTACTGAGAGTCCTGGCTACACTGTTCTTAAGGATGTTTACCTAAAGCAAGAACAGTGGCAGTGGTTCTGGTGCTGTAACATTTAGTCACTTTAACCTGTTCTCAACACAGTAATAGCAAGCAGTCATCTAGAGCACAACAAACAGATCACTTAAGGGACACCACATTTAATTGCAAATGTATGAAACAGTAGACCAGGGGATCTCACACACATCACACAGGTATGGATTAGAAACCTGTTACGAGGTCACTTTGATGTAACGTCTGCACTACCTATGTCACAGGAAGACTGGATGCATGACAGGCATCGTACCATGAAGAAGTATCATTTGGATTGAAACTCTTAGGTTTGGAAGAGGCAGACCAGGGTGTTCTGTACAAATATACACTTGCCTTATTACATTAGTTTACACTCCTGTAGCCATTTGCCCATGTGACAGCAACATCTTGTTACAATTCATTTTTATACCATTTCCTTCAATTTTACCTGGTTCAATTAAAAACAAGATCATCACTTACAGAATGTGTTCTGTGCTACATCTTAGCCTTTCAAATTGTCATAGACATCCAAGTTGGTGTAACCAGGCATCCTTTATGCATGCTCTTGTGCATAGCTAGCCACAAGGTGTTTTTAAGACACATTCAGTTAAGATTCTTTATTTGCCACTGGGGTTTTTCATTGCAATGGAGATTCAAAGCTCATCGCTATATAACGACTTGTAGTAGGTAAATTTCCTCTGAATTTTGGAGTTAAACATCTACAACCCAAATGAGCTGCAGGCTGCATCACAAACTCTTCATCAGAGACAGAAAGTTTATGCTTTTTTATTGCTGTTCAGTTTACCATTGTGTGTCAAACCTTAAGCCTGTTCCTTAAAAGGATCAAGTGCTATTTTTATTAAAGAATTTAAAATTCTCAGAAAACATTTGTATTTGCAGTAAATTTTTAAATATCCAAAGGAGGTCAATTTGGATCCTACACCTGAATATGTTATTTTTCACTTACAGCAGGAGTGTGATAGTGCACTCTTGATTGGTTCTGAATGAGCATCAGCTAAAATAATATGCTAATCAAAACACAGAGAGTGGTATTAAAGAAACAGAGGAAGGAAATCTATATCAAATATCTGATCTTGAATTAAAATGGACTAGCAATATATGTAAGCTTTCAAACAGATGAGATGCTTAGCTTATCTCAAGTAGCACACCAGGAGTCACTTCCAAAGAATTATACCAAATTTGCACTTACTGTGGTCCGTGTGTATTCTCTGGCTCCACAAATTTCACTCACCTTAGCCAAAATATTATAGTATGTTAATTAAAGGATAAAAAACAAAAAAGGGCTTGAAAAGAATTGTTTTAAATAAAAGTTGCTTTTGTATCCTCTTCAGTAATTTTCTGAAAATTTCACCACACTGCAAAAAAATTCACTTATCTGTCTTGTTTCTAGTTTTAGATAAGACTAGTCAGCAGAGGAAACAGAGCTTGAAACAAATCCATTCTTGACTTGTAACACTAAAAATACAATCTCAGTTCATTGCCAAAACTGTAATATTTTGATATCCTTCAGTGAAAATATGAACTTTTAGCTGATTATCTAGACATCACTGATACAAGTAAAGATTGTTGAAAAGGTAATTATTTAATTAAAACAGACTTCACCTGAAATTATTTTTTTCTTGCTGTAAAACAAACACAAGCAGCATATAAATGAGATACACTAGCTCTTCTTCTTCCACTCAGAATTTCTAATTTGTTTAACAAGTAATGAGAAATAATTAAAACCTAATCTTCAAACATTATCAACTGTTTAAGGAATAAAGCTCGGCTTTTTCCTGAATTCATCTATGCCATCTTTTATTAAAGAGTTTACGCAGATTCTTCCTGCTTACTAAAATGAAGTCAGCTTGTGTTTCTTACATATTTAAATAGCTCCAACACCAGAGACATACAAAGTGTTATACTGAATTTTAATCCTTGTAAAACATTATTTCACCACACACTGTTATTATAAATCTTTTCAATAACATCCATTATAGACCTCAGTAAAGAGCACTGTTTACTACTATGCACTGTCAAATATTTCTGGCAGTATGGGTAATCAACTACAGCATATTTCTTTTTTTAAATCAAGTGTTAACCTACATATTCTGAACTTGCAAATAATACACTACAGATTTTACTGTCATATAGGCTGCATATTCATTCGTTTTTTCTGATTTTTATAGAAGAGTAAATTTTCTATAACAATATGAAAGGAAATTAATAACTTATTTATCTACCTAGGAGGCTAGTAGTTATTTGTAATCATATTAATCAAAAGATGACTGAAAAATTCAAAGTTAATTATTGTGAAGTGCACAAAATCTAGAATATAGGGAGTTTCCACAGTACATTATACTAAGTCAACATATAATAGATTAAAAGCTGTAAAGCCAAAATCTTCATTTAAAAATTTAGTGTTTCTGACATCATCTTCCACCATTCCATCAACTCTTCTTTTTCCTCTTCTTTTCTTTCAGACAGTGACTCCAGCTCAAAATCAACCTGATTAAGAAAAACAATCAGAAACATCAGTAAGACTTACAGATAGAGAATAGTTAGGCTTTTAAGAGTCATTTATTGAAAGAAGATGCTTAACACAAACATAGGGCTTAGAGAGGTACCTTCTGGTTCAGGCTGGGTTTATTCCAAAGTGTCTCAAAGCTGATTTAAATGTGTGCAATACTAGTGTATCAGTACAATAACTTATCTAAAAATACACACAGGTGAGCAAAATTTCCTAAAGAATCAGACATTTGTCCACTTGTATTTGACTTGACTAAAAATTTCACAAAGTATGGGCCAATGAAATTGAAATTGAGTAATAGCCATATAGCATATGTCATATCATATAGCACATTATAAAAAGTATCATCAGCATATTGCCAACACAGATCACAGAATGTTCTGAGTTGGAAGGGACCCACGAGGGTCCATCAAGTCCAACTCCTATGAGCTGCATTCTCTAACCAGCTCAGCTAATCTCAGCTAACACCTAGCACTGCAGATACCAAAGCATGTATTCAATTTTAGGCCAGGGAGCTGTTCCTAACACATGGCTCATTAATGTAGATACAGTGTGCTAGTTTAGTGTATCTTAACATGTGATTCACACTAGTGAAATAGCATTTATTTTAAATACCTCCACATCTGTTCAGAGCGTGCATTAAAATGCTTCTGAAGCCTTAGATGCGGTCTAGGTCTTATTAACCTCAGGTATGCAAAGCATATTAACCTCATCTATGCAAAACAGTGGCCCAAGGCTACCTTTCTGCACAGAGCTGACCACTGGTTTTAACATAAGCAGGTACTCATTTGACAAATTAAATTAAAAATACATCTCAATCAAAACCTCAACATCTCTTACTTTTTATGTTGTGCTATTAAAAGATATTCCATAATATTCTGATAAGCTATTCAGACATGTACAAATAACATGTTATCTCAATATTACCCTTCTCTGTGCCTTTTTTTTTATAAATAAGAATGCCAAGAGATTAAATGAGTTTACAGCGAGATTACTCTCAGTGGCTGGTGCATCAACTGCTAGAAGAGTAATTTCCAGACTTTCTAAATTAGCATGTTCTGGAA
The DNA here is from genome assembly GCA_013399835.1 of Leptocoma aspasia. Taxonomy (NCBI): domain Eukaryota; kingdom Metazoa; phylum Chordata; class Aves; order Passeriformes; family Nectariniidae; genus Leptocoma; species Leptocoma aspasia. The sequence continues at coordinate 545,670 of VXAX01000605.1, read as the reverse complement.
TATTCTGAAAAATCACCTCCTGCTTCATGTATACCATGAAGGAAAAAGGGTCCTATTAAATGTATAATAAATGATAAACGAATACACGTGAGCACTTACCACAATGGCAGGGCTGAAGGGCACAGCCACTTTTTTAGTTATTGCTAGGTAGCCTGGTGCTGAGGCCGTAACTTTGTAATTTCCAGGCACAAGCAATCTCCAGTAATCACCATCCTTGGCTGTAGAGAAGAAGAAAAGAATCCAAATAAATATGTATAAGACTAATTATGCAGCTAAGAAGAAAGGCTCATATGTCAGTCTTTTATATTCCTGTCAGTGCTTTCTTTTTGACTGCCTCAAAGGATTCTTCCTTCTTTCTTCCTTCTTTTTTCCTTCAGTAAAAGCTATATATATAGGTATCATATTTGCTTCCTTTCAGGTAAGCAAAAAAAATTTTAAATTTTGAAGTTGTGCTGGAGCCCCATGAAAGATTATGCCTGCTGAGGCTGAAGGCTCTCCATCACATTGAAGAAAAGGACAATATGGGACATTATTCCACTTTAGAAGCACCCCTCAGCCAATGTAAAGTCCCTGCTCAATGTCTGAGATTCTGTTTGCAATGTGATACGGATTTTTAATGTTCCTCAGTATTCTGATAATCCAAGTGTAAATAAATTTTATTCTCATAGAATTTAAATAAGTGGGACTACCTTTCTCATCTTTCAGAAAGAGCCATAAATCATAATTTCCTAGAATATTGCATGTGTATTGCCCTTGAAGCATCATTATCTACATATTTCAGTATCCAGGCATTGTCAAGGGTTTTTTCTTTGTTTCAGAGAAACAAGAAATAGAAGCTTGATCCACTCAGGTGAAAGAAAGGCTCCTACTACACCATTACTACAGATTATGTTTTCCAGTCACAGAATCAAAATTCCTCATCATCTTCTCTAGAAATGACCCTATCGCATTTTCACGAAGATTCAGATCTTCCCTGCACCAGCAGTAGGCAATTATCTAGTATGTCACAGGCTAATAATTTGAATTTCTCTACCTCCAGAAAACATTGCAGAGGTATTCTAAAGTTCAGCCAGCAGTGCCACTTAGAAGATTTGGCCATGCTCTTTGTACCAGTCCTTTAAATGCTTTTTTACTACATCTGCAGCTACACAGTGTACAAAGGGAAATATTACTTAAATATCTGCTATTTGCATGGTCAAAAAAATGTCAGTAGCCAGTCCAGTTGTTCCCAGATTTTTCTCTTCACAAAACAGAATGGAAAAAAAAATATTGCTGTAGAACTACAGCAATGATCTATTCTAATTCCTGTCACTGGAACAAAGCAGAATTTGAATTCGTGAATAGAGAAGCAGGAGAAAAGCCAAAGAATATTTCTCCCTCACTTTGACTGTGCTAATATTCAAGTACTTGTTTTCATCCCTGTTTTGACAATATGACTTTTAGTCTTATGCACACACAATGATGTGAAAAGATTTATGATTAGATGCAATTTTTGTATCACAGAAGCATGAGCTCCTCTCTCACATACCTCACTCTCTTGTACCTCAAAATACCTCTTTGCACACCATTTTTATTATGCCTGAAAATTTATTTCCAGCCTCTGTACATTTTGCTTTCTTGTTTACAGTGACAGAAGGTAACTAATGTTTTCACAGCCTGTTCTCCTTCTTGGCAGAAGTGCTGGCAGTCTCTTTGCAGGTGATGTACAAACACAAATCAGAGGTGACTGAATATTCTACCAGCCCTGTTCCATAATATTCTGTATTTCTGTGACAGTATAGTGAGACGTATCATCGAGAAAACAACCATAAAATAAGCTCATGCATAAAGCAGTGACATTTACTTATTGTTTTTCTAATCAGTATCTTTTGCAAATCAAAAAAATGTTGTTCAGGATAGGAGAGCATAGGTGTACAGAGAAGGCTGAAAGTTGGCACACTGTGCAAGCTACCTCCTGAATTCATTCCTAGAACTAAGCTCAACATCACTGAAGAGGTGACACATCATTTTCTGTCAACACCAACCATCACAATGCTTTCATCCTTTAGAATCACCCTTCTGAAAAAACATCACATAATTGTAAACAGCAGAAAGAATTTATCTTTGCTGAAGGAAGTTATGTAAATTGGAAATCTGTCAAGAATTTACATACCAAAAGGTATGACTGCATTGTGAAAAATATAACACTTTTGGACTAAAATTTAGCCTTCAAACTAAAAACAGCACTGTTGACAGGGCTTTAAATCCTGTCAGAGCTGTGAAATACTATTTGCTTCACAAATCAGAAGACAGACTAGAGCATTAATATCCAAGAGGCACCCGAACCAATTTACACCAGACACCCATGAAGTAAAAAAACCAGTCTCAGCTACTCGGGGAGCAAAATACAAGTGAAAGATTCATGAAATCCTGTGGAAAACAAGCTTTTTGAGGCACAGCATACCGTCCTGGCTTCAAACTTTTGCTCCCTTAAAGCTGCAGTTAAAAAGTTGTGAAATGGCTCCAGGTTGCTAAGCCAAGGAGAAGCACTGCTGAGGTACCACACTCACCTGATGTAACATCATGGCTTATCCCCTCCACAGAGATTGTAGCATTTGCTATTGGATTGCCCTGAAGATCTTTAACAAACCCCTTCACTCCTCGATGAATCTAAAATAAATAAAGTCACCAACAAATGGTAAATAAAAAATTATTAAGAAAAGATGGCTTTTTTTGGCAACAGAGTGTCTATTGATATATCTAACAAACCATGCTATGAACCCCACAGTCAACAGGCTGACCACTATCAATGATAAATATTAAATATCATAATGGAACAGAGAGTGAAGAAGAAAAATAATTCAGCAGGTAGTTATAACAGTATATCTGTTCAATGCAAGTAATTCTCAGAAATACACAGCAAATCATAATACATGTATACATTGACTTGCAAATCTTTGTCATATTGGGGATTAATGAATGCACAGAAAAGCTGTGAAAGAACAGCCCACAGAAATCTTTCCTTTAAAGTTTCATCAGCTGCAAGAATGCAGAGCTAATGACAGAATTCCTTAAAGGTGAAGCATTAGCAAAGTAAATGCAGTCACTTGGACTTCACTGGGCAATCCCTCTGTGAGATGCTTGAGCTTTCTATGGTGCACCCAAAACATCCAGTTCTGTGAGCTGGGACCACAGACAGCCACAACACTCCCCTCCTGGACTGTGGGAGAAGGGCAGTGGTGGGTCATGTCCTTGCTCCTTCATGCTCCAGGTAACAGCCCCAGCAGTACCTCATCTGTCTGCTCCCACTACATATGAAATTAAAACACTGATACGATCTCAGTGTGCAGAGAGACCAGTCCTGCCTGTGTATCTTAAGCACAGTCTGAAAGCAAACTCCTCAAAAGCAAGAGACTGAGAATCAACTGCCTTTTCATGTCCAGAAATAGGGAACTCTCAGTGCTGGGGACGAGGGGATGTTGGGAACCTACGTGGAGATGCACCTCGTTGGGAGCCTGGGAACAAAGCAGCAAAGTAGCATGAAGTTCAGGCTTCTCTCAGATTCCATGTCCTTTGAAAAGACTTGTGGATCCTGAGTTTTATTTTGAGATATTGATGTTCCCCTTTATGAACCTTTATGGTGCTTTCAGCTATAGTTTAGTTCAGGTTCTTCTAATATACACTGTGGGAGAGGCCTTAAAAAAGCAGAAATTACATATTTGCACCGTCCTCAGCACTCCCAGGAGAGCTGGAGCATAGACCTGGCCACCTTATCCTGCAAATAGATAAAAGCCAATGCCAAACAAACCATCTGAATTTCAAGGATAAAGCCAGTAGCTCTGCAGGAGCAAAGGAAGTTGGCAAAATAGTATCTTATACATGAGCAGTTTTGAAAATGCTGTGACAACATAGCTTTCCATGAGTCAGAGAAAATTAACCCCTGTGCAGTGGAGCTGAACAATTTGAGATGGATTCCATAAAGAATGGGTATAAACCTGCAGGACAAGTACAGCTTTTTCCTCAGCCTACAGATAATGTTTTAACAGAACAGTGTAACACTTCAAATATTCAAATATTTCAGACTTCTGGCTAACTGAAGCACTTCTGCATAATTAAGTCCTTAAAGAAATGAATGTATTAATTGATCAGCTCTGCTAACAAAGTGTGTTTCTCATTTCACAATCTCAGGTGTGCAACCACTAATGGTATCAGATTTATTTGTAATTTTTAACTACAATATTCAGGTTTCAGAAATTCTATAAAATTCTAATCCAGCTGCCCAGGGTCCTGTACATCCACAGAATGATCTATCCCACATCTGCACACACATTGGAATACCTGCAGAGGGCAATCCATCCCTCTGAGCACACACACCAGCACCAGGGGAGTCAATCATAGACTATGGAGATTTGTATTTTTTTTCATTGAGGAACCCAACACAAATAATTTAAATTAAATATCTGCAACAGCTTAAGTAGGCTGAGAAGGATTCTATACTGTAAATTTGTCCTTCTTTTCCACTCTTCTACTTATTTAGAAGTATCACACAGGATTCACCACCACAGAGACAAATAAGAATTAAAGCAACATCTGGATCAGTATGATATTTTGAATTAGATGTTCACAAAGTTTAGAAGCTTTATGCACAATAAGTAGTTTTGCCATCCTCTTCTGTGTTACCTGCTCAATGTAATTTATAAGAGAGTTCTTGTTGTCCTCCCAGTAGCCCTTCAGAGTTTCTTCAGGTGGGAATTTTTCACAGCTAAGCTCCACTGTGATTTCAAAGCAGTTGCTGCTGAGGTAATTGAAATCCTGCATTCCTGCAATGCCAGAAAGGAGAGGTAGTGATGCATTTTGCATTACTCTGAAGTAAATAAGGGGAGACACATGCTGGGACTATTAAGAAAAGAACGGCTATAAATACAATTGATGCAGCTTCACTCCATCTGCTTAATTTTCAATTCAGAAGCTTTAAATCAGAGAAACCAATGGGACAAATAATTCCAAAATACATTTTTCTTCCCAGGGAAAGCTTAGAAAAGCCTTGATACATAGGCTGAATACTCCTACTTTATGCTGCACATGACCTGTATATTTTTAGCTCACACATTTTTGGATAGCTGACATATAAATTACACTTTTTCTTTTGGGGAAAGAAAATTATTTCAGATTATGGCTAAAATATTTCCGTATTAAAAAAAAACCAAAGAAAGATGCTCACCTTGTAAGCCAAGAAGAATGACAATTAATTATAAAGCAAATTAAATAATAAAGTGACATTGAAAAAGAGATTTATAAAGATGGGTCAAAAATATGTTGAGTTTTTTTTTCTGAAAATATAATGTTTCACGTTAGTAACATTTTATATGGATAACATTTCTTTGTTAAGATTTTCTGCATATATTTCAAATATTCTCCACCGAAACATACAAAATAAAACTTCCTATAATATTTATTTACATGAAATTTTTTCTGTGGATAGGGTTTATCCAACTCAATGCCTCTGCAAAATCAATATTAGATAGCCTTCGAAAGAGAGGAGAAACATCATTATAAATACAACTTTAATAACTGAAATTTTAAAGCATGAGTAGCATAGTGGCATCATCACTAAGAATAAAAACTTGATGGAGACTGTGCATTCTTTTACATTTCTGAGCCCCTCCTCTTAATACATGGGTATATTGGCTACTTGCTTAAATTGGTCAACCAAAATCCAAGGAGGTTTTCAGTTTTGTAACTGGATCAACCAACTGGAGAGGGACAGTGGCTGTCCCCAGGAGGGTTATAAATATAAGCTTTGCAGAAGCTGATGTAGGACTATCCCTCACCTTCCCAGTCTGTCTAGCTAGCAGAGTGAGTAGATTCTCAAATAGAAGCCTGAAAAGAAAGGGGCTATCAAGCCTTTTGAGCACCCCCATGGAGGTCACTGAGGGATTTAGAAGGGTTTCTAGGACAGCTAATTCATGCAGCTCTGTGTTCCCCTATGCAAGCTACATATGAGACCTGAGGCAGCCTCTTTACTAAGCACCAGTGCTGTTCACGGGGCTGTAACTGCCCCGAGAGCTGGGGTCACATCCCAAAGAGAGCCCCGAGAACAGCAAACAGAGTCAGGTGGGATTCTGCCAACACACCAGGGTGAGGAGGCTCTTTTCCGCCAACCAGGCAACAAGACTCCCAACTACTGACAGGCACAGGGATTTTTCTGATTGCTAAAAGAATATTTTCTTTTTTAACCTTTTTTTTTTTTTTTTTTTTTTTTTTTTTTTTAGAAAAATGAGGACACAGAGACACAGAAGGCAAAGGCTCCTGGAAGGAATGGCTCTGATGTTCCAGCAAGCAGAACTCTTAGATAGGCCATTGAGTAATATATTCAGTAATATACAGCCAGAGAGCAGTGGAGTCATGAGTAAAATCCTGACAGCAGTGCTGACTATCATGCATGTGTTCTGGACAGTAGATAATGCTGCTTTTGTTGATTTTTGTACTTCTTCTAAAAGAAAGAAGGAATGCATGAAGAGGAGAACAGAGAGCCGAAGGGCACAATGTAATTTTACTGTGGTATCAGTAATTCTCAACCATTACTGTTCCAATTCTCAGAAAATTTCTCTTTCCTCCCAAAGTATTACTCAGGGATGCCCCAGTTTCTCAAGATCAGAATAAAGAAACAATATATTTTCCAGTTTTGTGAACAATGTCCATATCCTATAGTTTGTTTCCCAAGGCCCAGCCTTGTCCAAGGTTTATGTGCTGGTCCTGAAAAAATCCATCTTTTGTATCTCTGGGACACAGCATGGGATGAAGCTCTGTCCCAGATCATGTAGCTTAGATCATGGCCAAGATCTAAGCTACAGCCCACCACACATGTAATCGGGAGTGCACTGGGCTGTGCACGCTTTACCTCCCCATTCACAACAGTGATTAGGTGCAGCAGGCAAGAAACCAAAACATTTCTAAAGATTTATTCAATATTGCAGCAACTTTGCTGCCACTGGTCGAGTCTTCCAAGTGCCCTACCCATGGCATGTATCACATGCATGCACCACGCTCCCAAAGCCTCTCACTGTGACAACTTTCTCACACTTTAACAGGAACTGCTCTCTGAAGATCAGAAAGGCTTAGATACCTCAGATATAACTGAGATTCAGCATGAATGCCCTTTATTGCTGACCATGAGTAAGACTTTGAAACTGAGAACATAAAAACTTCTCTGTTGCACAACTCCAGTGACTGAGGGACTATAGTGCCTTTATGTTACTGCTTACAAAAGTAAGCTTAGAATATGGGAAAAAAATTAATTTCTTTAGGTTTTAATAAAGGAACACCAAGCTTCATAAATATAGTGGAATAATAAGTGGAATATAAGGTGTGCCCCTGGAATCCAGGCATCAGACTTAAGACAAGCTACAGCACTAAGTTAATTCAGCTTCTTCACACAGAAAAGACAGTAACCTTTAGCAGGACAGGATGTACTTGAATGGGGAGAACATTAATGCCTCCTACATTAGTGTTTAGTGAAATCCTAAAAAAAACCTAACACTGCTTCCAAAACTGGTAATCCAAGTTAGGAATTAGTTGAGTGACAAGGGTGATATGAGAGTATCTGAAAATTAAAAAAAGACACTTAACAATAGCCTAATAGTACAGAAATGTAAGCTGCTTTGAAAAGCTATTTTTGTAATGACATGAATCTGATTAGACTCAGGTGACTCTGTAATGACAGAAAAAGCAGAACATGCATGTGGCTAGGTAGTAATTGATTACTGTCTGTTCTTCTCATTTATGGTTCCAGATAGGTACTCCACACAAAAGGTACGTTAAAAAGTCATTAAGGATGTGGAAAAGTTGTACAGTCAGCAGCTAAGGAAAAGCCAAAAATTAAAGCTGCTTGTGCAAATTTAGTTTGGCTTTCTTGTGCATGAGTGAAATCATTAATTACATGCTGATGGAGAGAAGGTCTCTGTTAAAAGCAACATGGTTTTTATGTAAAAACTTGCTTCTCCCCAGAGTCTGATGGCTAAAAGAGCCATTCCTGAACACAGAAGAATGACCTCTTTGCCTTTGCTTGCTGTCTCTGAAAAACCTACATGGATCAACTAATTACAGATGACAACTACTACAAGTGTAACAGCATCATGGCCTCAGACTTAGCACAAGGTGCTCTTGGGGGGAACCTTTCTCTGTACCCCTGCTCTATAGAAGGAAGTAACTACCAAACAGTAATGTTGAGAAAAAACTCACAGAAAGTATAATTAAGAGAGAGAAGCAAAAGTCAAATATTCCTCTACATCATCCACTCCCTCCACCCAAAAAGCCAGAAAGGGGAATTGCCATCTTGCATGAGGTTGGTGAGGAAATCCTGAGGTCAGACAAAAGGGAAGGACAGAGCATGAATGCAATGGAGGGTTCCTCCTTACTTCCAGTTAGAGCCAAGGACTGTTACCAGATGTCTCTGCCACAGACGTTCAGCCTTCCTACTGAAAGAATCCAGGTATTCAGAAAGACATGAGAAGCACCCCACAGTCACATGAGAGCCATCCATACACTACCCCTGCAGACCAAAGAACCAGTGAAGATGGCTGCTGGCCCAACTGTCTTTTACAGAAGGTACAAGTCCCTGAGGATCAACTATATGGGCAAAGAATTGATGTTGCACAACTGGGGCACCATAATAAGCTCTGTGGGGCAACAGCACCTATAGTAATTCATTAGAATGAAAAATCATCCTTTTTTAGGCCAGAGCTCTTACTCTGATAAGGTACTGTCAAAGGCAGAACCTAGGAGATGACCAGGAATAGAGACAGAAAATGGGCAGCAGTGGATACTGGAGCTGTGTTCGGTTCAGAAAGGAATCCTTAGTAGAAGAGTGAGAAAGGAAGGGAAAAGGGGAAAGTGGGGGACAAAAGCCCAAAGGAACCCAAGGGTGCAAAGGTAGAGAAGTACCACCTTAGCTCCAACAGGAGCAGATGCAATGGAGGCAAGACCTTCACAGTTTCTTTTGATATATTCCTAACTTTGGTAAGGATGTACAGTGGAATATTTTCACTAAAGCAACATAAATGGCTTTTCAACAGTTTATGCTGCTGCTAACTTTGAGTTCATAGTTATATGGACAGCAAAAGATCACTGATACCATCAATAAATTAATTGCCACATTTTGGTTTTCAGATAGAACATTTTGTATTAAAATTTCCCAGAAAATTTTCACTTGAACTGAGCAGGGTTTAGTTATTTTCCTTAGCACTAGACATAGGAAGAGCAGAACTGTTCTCACTGAATTGTATTTGTTTTTTTAAGTCAGCCAACACTACCACAGAGGTTTTGTTCAAAAGTTACAACTTGCCAGCTGATTTTTACACTTGAAAAAAAGACCAAACCAATAACAGACTCTATCTGTATGGTCCAAAGTGTATTGTTGTCTATTTTTTATTAGCTGCACCATATTAGGATGACAGATCCTGCTTAGCACTAGGATTCCTGCCTATTAACATCTATACAAATATGATAAAAAGAAAGGCCTCACTTGGGGAATTAGCAGTCTAACTTAAAATAAGATCCAAAAAGAGGAAATCAAACTTTCCAAAAACTTCTTCCAATGGAAAAATGTGTCTTTGCCATATGCTGTTTAATCAGAATCAAAGCATTTCATTAGAACAATGGAAAAACTGCTTTTCATGGCATTTGCTTAAGGAAAAATAAGGTGAAGTTAAATATATCCATATTTTTATAGCTAATATTTAATATTTCATTAACATAAATTTTAACTGAATTGAAACAAATTTTAACTAGTAAACTTTTCAATATTTTGTTTATATTAGGGTTTTTTTTCAGCTTTTGCAAACTTCAGTTTTCAAGGCTGTTTTAATGGTTCCAATTCGAAGTCTGAAAAGCCTCACACAAAGAGATATTTTGGGGTTTTAGTTACATTCAGAAATTTCAATATTTTACTTCACTCTCAGCCCTGGTGATCACTGGCTGTGTGAGCACTACCAGTCATTGTTCTGTTTCTAATTTCGTCACAGAAGCTTAAATATTTTCTTCTTTTAGTACCACCTTTACTATAAGAGAAGCAGAGTTAGGCTACCACTTAGGCTGTCTAACGCTTTGAGAGATTCCTACTCACTTCAGATAAAAATTTAAAATTCATTCAGAGACTGTAACTGAATGTCAAGAGAAAAGCAAAGAATAAAACAGTTATGTGTGTTCAAAGTTATCCATCCTAAATCAACAAAGCCAAAGCACAGGCAAACCACTCCAACACAAGCTGGCTCAGAAATCTTCAGCTCAGTTTTCATTCCAAGTTGAGCAGAGGCAGAACACTCTAAAATTTAGATATCCCAAGACCTGTTTGGCTCAGTTTACAAAGATATAAAAATTCTTAATAGAAAGGAATGAAATGTCTCATTTGAATTAAATGTTTCATTTCAGGCTACTCTTCTGGACTTCTGGAAAATTAGTCTGGACATGTTCATAGTAGCTCTGCTGCTCCTCTTAGCACAGAAGGCTCTACCAGAGTCTAGGGAAATAGCACCTGGGCAAGAATCAGGCACCAACCAAAACACAAAGTATGGAGATGCAAATGCAAGTATCTTCATGGCTGGTTTTGCTCCCATTAAAATCCAAGGCCAAACTCCCATTTTCTACAACACTGCAAAATCAGGGAACCAGACTTCCCTGCTTCCTTCAGCTTGGATGCCTTCGTTATCGAGGCAGCCTGATCTACTGAGGGCTTGTCAGGGGATTTTTCACTCTTTTCTTAACCCCTCTCCCCCCAAACTCTCTTAATATTTCATGACAGCAGAGCTATCACTCGCCCACTGTAGAACTATTAAATTTGCAATGACCTGGAGCCTGAAGAAACACTGTAGAAAAAGCAATAAAAAGGAGTATTTTAATAGTTACACAGTGAGCTTTATCAGCTTTTATAGATGTACTGTGGTGAGTGATCAGCCCTTGACTTAGCCTTAGCCAGACCAAAAGCTGTGGATAACGTAACTCAGGCTCAGACTAGCCAGTGACATGGACTCACCTCCTGGGACGCTGTACCACGCACCACCATTAGTTGTTCCATCCACAAAGCTGCTGTCATCGTCATTTTTACGACACGGTGGTCTGTTCGGATCAGACATAGCAGGGTTGAAAGAAGAGTAACTGCGAGCCAGGCTTTGAAAAATAGCATCATCAGGGCAGGAGCTGTACTCATGAGCACTGCCTAGGGAGGAAAAAAAATCCAGGAACAAGGATTATTAAAAGGGCAGTCATAGTGACTAGGCTCACAGCTTAGATCACCAGCACTGCACAGCAGAACTGTGCCTGAAAATACAATGTACACAGGTAAGTGTCCTACAGCATCACAAGTTAATATGGCATTATCTTTCTAATGTTAACATTTCCCCATTACTTCATCAATTGTTGCCCTATCATTGAAGTGGCTAATCACAACAGTCTCAATATTTACAAAAATACTACTTTAAAAGTGCACTGCAAAACCTCAGCTATTCTAGGCTTTAGATAGAAGAGAATCACAAACAATTTCATGAAACAATTTCATGAAACTTCAGTCATGTGTTCATCCCACAGTAGCAGAAAAAAAACAACTAATATTGCTGTATACTTTATGATGACATCTATGCCACAATGTGATCCTTTTTATAAGGGTCCAATACTGAAAACAGCAACAGTGATAGTTGTTTCTGTCAGCAAACTACTGCTTTCAGAAATTCAGTTTTCACAGGTGCAAGAAACCTTAACCTAGACACATCCTTCTCACTTCATTTAACAGGGTACAAACAGCCCCAGATAATTTAAGAGCTAAGTTGCATTGATTAATATATCTGAGGGACTATGATTCCCTCAGGTATTACATCATTTTTGTCATGTAAATCTACTGAAACAAACTATCATCTTCAAAACTAGAAAATATGGTCATACAGTGACTAGCTTTGAACACATGATTAGTATGATAAAATAAGTCATTACAATGCAATGACTATAAATAATGTTTATAATTTTTTTTTTCAATTTTTATATGGTTTTGCAGTGTTTTATGGTTTTGTTTGCAAGGTTTATAAAGTGGATCTTAGCTAGCAGTGAAATAAGTATAGAATGAAATTTCTACCTCCTACTATTTCACATTAACTTCTATTTACATACCACTCCGAGTCTCATCATAAGGATAGTTTGCAACAAGGTCTCCTCCATGAAGATTGGCAGAGAGCACAAAGGGAATATCCATAATCCAGTGAATGACACCTTTGGTTTCAGGAGCAAGCTACAACAAAAGAGCATTACCAGCAGTTACAAATCAATAATCCAATGTAAAAACATTCTGTTAAATACAGTGGGCTTTATTATTACCACATACACTGTGCAAGACAGTTAAGCGAACAGCAATTTTATTCTGGCTTCAGAGAAAATTAAGTCAATCCCTACATTAGATTTATAATTATATTAAGTGGATTAATATAAATCCAAAACTGGTGTCAGCTATCTCAGATGAAGACTACAAAAAAAGCAATCTCAATCTTTTACTTCTTCCCATTATGGATAAAAAAGCCAAACCAATTTTAAATAAAGGAAAATTAAAAATTTAAAAATAAGTGTTGCTGCAGTCTTTTCTCTGCATGGAAAGTAAAATGACTTTAATAATATTTCGAATTTGAAGACAGAACACAGCTATTAAGGCCACAGTCCTATAGGACTGCAGTCACAACAGTCGATGTTCTAGAACTTCCTCTGGGGGTAAACACAGGAAGATAAAAATCCCTCCAGATATACAGATGCATATTAAAGGCTTAAACTTAACAAAAATGCACGTGTTGTATGTGTGAACAGCTATCTAGCTAGCAATATAATTAAGCACAATACACAAATTAATTCCTGGCAATGGTAAAAGTGCAGAATATTTGGAAAACTAGCTTAAAATCAAGAGAGAAGGCTATACAAAAAAATTTCTTTTGACTGAGGAATTGACTAAGGATTAAGACGGATAAAAAGAGTTTACTACAGCAATCCATTTTGAGGAAAAAATTCAAGAAGCATCAGATGGATAAATTTAACAAAATGAACAAAATATTCAGAACATGAACAATAAAGGCCATACAAACAGCTCTTAGGGGTCACTACTGTTTGTTTACATAAAAGGGAAGAGATGGGCATGTCAGTGACCTGACATTCAGCCCCTACTTACCTTGGGATTCTGGTCCACAGCTTTTTTCATGTTCTTCAGAAGATGGTTGTTTGGGCCACCTTCTTTCTCATTAACATAAACTATTCTATCAAGATCAGGAAAATTTCGGTTTAGATCTATCCCTTGGGCATTGCTCCGACCAACAAACCAGTCTTTAAGTTCACCAGGCTAAATGAGGAAAGAGAACACAAAGAGAAAGGAGATGAGTAGATTCAGGAGATTACATATCAAGTTTTACATGGGTATATTTACTTCCCATGTGTTTGAGAATAAGAAGGGAACATGTGGGCGAAAAAACTCCTGAGGCACCAAGACCTGAGTCAATCACCCCTATTCCTTCCTAGAACTCTGTGGGGAAAAAACCAACCTCTATTTCACTGAGGGTTTTGCAGGACAGGCACACTTGGACTAAGGATGAGTAAAATTACCAGCAGTATCCGATTTTTCTGTGCCAGTGATGTCTCTCCCCAGGACTTGGCTTTTCCCCATTACCTCACGTCCTGACTGTGAATTACAGATCTCATTGTAGTGAGAGTCACAGCACCTGTAGATTTCTCTGGAAGCCAAAGGAATGTTTACATTACATGTTTCAAGTTCCTCTAAATAACTTCAGGGTAAAGAAGGACCTTAATCTTTACTTGAATCTTTTATTGTGTCTGTCAGCCTTGTTCACTGAAATGGTAGCAGTGAGAATTTTTGCAAATTATTTCTTTAAACTGATTCTATGAAATAAGTTTTGGATTTCATTAAGGAAATGCCTTCAGAATGCATAGTTCTCCCTAGCTTCTCTCTGTAAGCTTTCAGTGCTCTTTAATGTAGGTTAAGTTTGGTTACTGGTTTTAATCTTGGGGTATACCGAATCTACTGTCACACTCTGTGTACAGGATCAAGATATTCTAAATTAGAACAGCAGTACTAAATGGAATCTTATTATAAATCATATTTAAATTTTAAGGCAGCCATATAAAAGCAGGTGTACCTTGGCTAAGGTACAAAGGTTTCAAATAACATTACAGAACCTCTACAGAGAGATTTCAGAGTAGTAAAATGCCACACCAGTCTGAGGACAGCTTCTGCTTCACTGCCACAAGAGGGAGATGTACAACCAAATATAAAGAGTGTGCATATTTTTAAAGACTTCTTGAGAATCAGTTTAATCAAGATCTTAATAAGGTTTGCCTTATTTAATCATATATAGCCACACGAGGACTTTCAACATTGCAATATTATTTTAAAATTAAATATACCTTGTAAGCAAGGAAATTCTTATTTTTGTTTATAACAAAATACACACCAGAATCTGTATAACAGAGTTACTATTTGATTTCCATTTGCTAATTATGCATTAATGCATTATATGTTTCCTGACTGAGTCATCACCCTAGAATGCATACTAAATTTTCTTGACTAATACCTTAATTAAAGTACCTCATGTATGAAATTAAGATTCAAAGTTATCCACATTAAAAAGATGGCTCATAATGTTTGTTGTTTTGGGACCAAGCTCTGGTAAACGTGAATAATTTTTTTAAATGTATTTGCATGGGAATATCCTTAAAGAAAACAAACTTTCCCTTTTCTAGGACTTTTGAAACATCATTTATTACTAGTTTAGGAAGGGTTTAAGAAGCAGTTCAGTCAGTGAACTTAGATGAAAGAATTTGCATAAAACATAAACATAATTGTATTTTAAAATCACAGGAGAGAAGGCTACTTGTTGAGAAGTCAGGCATAGACTCCTCCTTGTTAAACATAACAAGCTTACTGTACTATTAGGAAATATTTTGGGTTTGTTGTTGCATTCAACAGTTACCACCAGGAGTCCATGTATCTGTAAAACTGTTAGTCCAAGAGCCATTATAATAAAGCTGACAGACACTGATGGGTATTCTTACACACACAGCCTTACCAACCTGGGATGCTGCCTTCTCAAAGCCATCCGGGTTCAAAGATGGCATGATGTGGATACGTGTGCTATGGATCAAGTTGATAATGGTGTCATTGCCCTTCTGGTATTCATTACACAAGTACTGCGCCAAGAAGATGAGTAACTCCCTTCCAACAGCTTCATTCCCATGCATATTCCCAACATATTTGAATTCTGGCTCTCCTGCAAGGAAAAGGAAGAACATGTCTTAGAACAACATAACAAAATCACCCATGGACTGGATCACACAGCACACTTGAGATGTGGGTATGACTATTACTACAACTGGGCATGGTATTCCCAGGAAGCTTCAAACCTCCTTCAGAAAAAAGGATTTAGGGCTTTTTCTAAACTCTGGCTTAACCAATGCTAATTAATATTCAGCTGTTTGCCAAAGGCAGAGCAAGAAGCACAGAGGACAACACAGTGTGCCAAAATAAATGCTAAGCACCAACATTAACTTAATACTGTTGAGATCTAATGCAGTTGATACTATATCTAATGCATCAATACTATAAAAGTGTGTCTTGATTACATCGTTTCAAAACATATAAACTGACACTAACAGAGCTTCTTATCTTAACTGTTCTCTCCAAGACTAGGTTAAGCTTATTCTACTACACATGCATTAAACTGCAATTCTTTCATTAAAGCAGTGCCAGCAACCAGCTGTTGATGACAGCTGATCAGAAAATCTTACTCAGCAGGAGTTTTGGATATTCAGCTCAGACTTTATGGGCCAAGGGCAACAACCTAACTCATGAAATCAATAATTTCCCTTTAACATTCTAATAAACAGAATTAACTATATGCTTAAATATTCCATATATATAATCTATATTGAATATTTATGTGTATCTTTAATGTAAATTTTATACATATTACATAGCCATACAATACACATATTAAACATGTAACATAAATTCAATAGATATTCTGTGTATAAAAAAGCCATCCAGTATTCTCAACTGGGCAATAATCTTATTCTCATGACCATGGACATTAAAACCACACAACATATGTCTTATGGTTTGGGCCCCCGTTCCAGAGAGGTTTTAGTGTACATGTAAATAACTGAACGAGATCGAGAAGAATGTCCTGGAACTAAAATTAGGAATATGCTATCTTCTAGGCTGAAGCTCCTTTTCCCTTATGCTTTTCATTTAAAAATGTAGTTCTGTTGTAACTGCTTTAATCAAACATTCAGTTAATTATAGGCTCTGAGTAGTCTTCAACCACACTTTGTGATAGCCTTTAGCACTATTAAAGGGGCAAATTGAAGCCAAGAAAAATGTTACACAAACAAGACCTAAGTAATTGCTAATCAAGCATGCAGCCATATCTACTTATGACCCTTCAGTCTGTGCTTGTTAACCTTAATCCAGTGATAAGATGCTAGCACACACAGTGCTATTAATACCATGGCTTCCTTTCCTTCCAGCTAATTTGGTTTTTAAATATGGATTCATCCCTGAAATGTTTTGCTAGACAGGTTTAAAAGTTTCCTAATTTGAGTGAAACAGCTTCATTTTATCTGACAGACAGAATGCCATCACTGTGACTAAACCCCTTCATTTCCTCTTTTGGCATTGCGATCCTATTTACTGTTTCTTTCTATCTGCTAATACCAGGGAATGCAAGAGGTTTAATCATCAGGAGTAATCAGACCATGCAATCAACCTGATCCCATGAAAACAGATGGATGCTGTATAATGAAACAGGCAGCACTGCACATCACATGTACTCAGAATACTCACACACATGTACATTGGCATGTTACTTATGGGGAAAATGCTTCACAAGCTAACAGGCAAAATTGTTACTCCTGTAAATATGAACACAGCTGCATTTTGCACCTGTGCTCTTCCCTGGACATACCTAAGGAAGCCTGAAGGAGAAATATTTTCTTCTGATTTCCAGACGCATTAATCCCCCACCTTTCTCACCCACTTGAATTTTACAGGCCTGGTTCAAATGAGTAAAGAGAAACATATGTTTCCCATAGGGTATTACTTGGCTTTCCCCCCAAGCCATCGTGAAGTTCATGGAAACAGTCACACAGGGTCCACAGTGAGCCAAGAGTACAGCTCTGTATCTATCTTCTGTAGTAATGACCCCTCCCAAATAAGCCAGGAAGAGGTACCAAGCCACCGGAAATATAGAAAGTGTTTCCTATGAAAAGTGATTGAAGAGGTCAGCCCCATTTTCCTTAGGTCAAATATACCAATCATCACGTCACAGAGGGCTTGGTCAGGAGAACAGTACTTCCCAACACCACAAACAAGGGAGTGATTTTCAGTGAAAGGGAACAATGACAGTTTCTGGAGTGATAAAGAAAAATTACACAACTCATAACACAAAATGTGAAACTCGTATTCAAAGAATCCTCTTAGCACTGAGGTGTCAGCACAACTCCTAAGTTTTGCTAGCAAATCAAGAGTTAACGATTAGTTAAAGCATCTGAAAGCAAATGTAAAAAGAATGAAAAGGAAAAGATAACAGAAGGCTGAATAACAGCCCTGCTTCAAAATGTAAATTCTGTACTTATATTTTATCTCCCTTGGGCATTTCCTTATCCCTGTCTCTGAAGCAAAGAAACCCATCTCCTATCCATCCTCTGGCTGCAGAGAACAAGGATGCCTGGTCCACACCTGTCCACACCTCTGTCAGCACCCAGCCCTACCACTTTCTTAATTCTAGGCACAGCGACCAAAGAAATACTGGCTTTCTTCTCAATATAAGTACTGAATTTCATACTGTGTCCAAAAATCTTAGGAAAACTCATTCATTTCATCAGTGCAATGCAGCCAGCATTCCACACTCACTACTGCACCAGAAAGAACCAGCTGCTGCTGCTGCTGCTGCTCCTCCCCTGCACGGGCTAAGACACACCTCAAAAGCCAAGGGTGCCAGCAATCAGGCCATTCCACCTTAGCACTTCATGGTTTCCCTGCTCTAGTCATAGAATATGTCCTGCCACACCATTTCTACAAGTTTCAGCCTTCTCTGGAAAACGGCCCAGCCCATGGAGAAAACAGCCTCTGGGTCACCTGCTGCAGGCACACTACTTAGCTAGAGGAAGAGCTGCTCTTCCCATTAATCCTTCATGAGCCATTTAATGCAGACCTCAATCACCCTTTGTAAGGTTCCATAACTGCAATTGCCTATAGAATTTTTGGTTTTCTTAAATTAAAATATTTTGTAAGTGTCAATTAGATGAAGAACTTTTAAACAGCATCTTCAAACCAGTAGAAAAACTTCTCTTCCACTGCAGAACTGGAAGTGGCTTTAAAGAAGAAAAAGCTTGAAGAAAAAATAATTTTTCTCATTTATTTGACCCCCACAGAAAAAAGTAAGATTGTTTTCATGGATTCCCAGGGTCTAAGATAAAATAAACACAAAGGAACACTGACATTGTCTGAATATTTAAAATTCTTCTTTAATGAATTTTATTAATTTTCTGACGATATATCTTGACAAACAACAACCTGTTGTTCACAGTAGCAAAAGTATGTCTAGCAGACAATGTATGTATGGCATTTATAAATGCTTACACCTAATTTCAGCTCAGATACAGAGGTTTGTGATAAGGAATGAATGAGTGAATTTTAACACTCATTCATTCCTTTTCTAATTTCCTAATTCTAATTAGGAAATTAGAAAAGAAAAAAAAATTCCTAACACTCATTCTAAGAAATTTCCTAATTTCTTAAATTTAATTTAAGAAATGAAATGCAGCAATCAAGTTTATAAATATCTTAGTAATTCTGGGGAAACATAAGCCATCACATCATTATGGCTTTCAGAAGGCTTTTACATCCCTCCTAGATAGGCTGTGTGTGGTACCTTCATTACAACCTCATAAACCATTGAGGAAAAAAGTATTTTAAAATGTCATGCTTTTCAGGTGCCTGGCAAACATTGTGAATGTCACCATTTTCTCCTGCAGTTACTGTCAGCAAAGGTCTTCCATAGTTTCCTAGGAATAGCTTGTTCATCATTAATACTAGACAGGTCATCCAATTAACAGTGACTAACCACTGCCATTTTCAGGTCAGGCTGTATTTGTACAGTAAAGACAGTAATTTTCTAAAACATAGGGACAGGAAGTTTACCACCTACTAATTATATATCCTACGAGTCAAGGCAACATCATGGCACTAGCCGTGGTCTAATGTCAAGCAGTTAACCTTAAAATGTACAGTATTTCACTTGTGGAATTGAAAGCCATATGGGAGGAAAACAACTAAGTCCCAGGAAGTTTAAGTGCTTAAGGAACTCGTTTGCAAACCAGCCGCAAATATCCTTAAAAAATTGAGTCCTTCTGCTGTCCTGTATTTCTTATGGAAAAGCCAACATTCCTGAAATAACAAATTCAGTGTTTCTGATTACTTACAGTTGCTTGTAATTTTTAATATGACAACCAGCAAACTTTTCTTGTCGGTAAATGGCAGAAAAAATCTCAGAACCTTGCTGGCAAGAAATTCATTCCTTAAATGTTATTGAAGACTTTTTTACACACCAAATTTTTATTAGCATTTCAAAGAGAAAAAAATTACCTGGAGATCAACTACATGGAAAACCAAAGATTATAAAATGGGTTTCTCCTTCAAATATATAAAAAAAGAGAGCAAAAGAATAAATGAAGATGCAAGATAGAAAAGGGAACAAATTAGAAAGTTTAGATTTCGAATACCCTGTAAACTAAATGTCTTGAACCTGTTTCATAGCAGCATATCAATGGAAATGTTGATCTCCACAATTTGTGCAGAAAACGGCATTGAAAGACAGAGCGACAATGCAGTATTTCTAAATCACTGGATAGGCCTTATGTAAATTTAGGACAACATTTACCAAGATGGTAGCATAGGTCTAAACTTGCTGTACAAGAAACTACTGGAAGTTTCACAGGTGGCTTACATGAAAGCAGAAACAGGTCAACAGCCAACACCAAAGATTTTTGAAAAAACTAGTATTTCCATTTCTTGCCATTAACTGCTGGAAAACACACTGGAAGAAAACAAGATGAAAAGAAAATCAAGGATCTTTTGGTAACCTCTTGTTTTAAAAAAAACACATGCACTTTTAACAGCTATAATTTAAAATCAGTTTCAAGCTCTTTCTGGAAATTTTCATAATTACTTGAACACTACTGCTTAAAATCAGAGATAACACTAAATTCTGTACAACACACTGAAGTTGGAGTGAAAGCTCACAAGCAGCAGCTGTTTCTGCTGGCCTTGACATGTACAGATTAAGATGCGATCTCCATTCTACTGAGTACAAAGCCCGTGAGTTGGGCTTCAAACTAGGATCTTACGTGTCCTTGCATTGGAAATTAAATTCTCCAGACGGATTACCTCATGCCCAAGACAGCTATTTCCACCACAAAAGTTCTGCATGACTCAGTGCTTTCTCCAGGTTTCCAACAGCCCACTCTCACCCCGGCAGCTACAGGACTTGGCACAGACTCCCACAAAAAGTGGGCAAAGCATCTGCTCAGCTCCTGCAGTCCCCACCTACAGCTCTTTGCCGGCATATCCCTGTGATCTTTCCACAATATGCTGCACTTACACTGAAATGTTGCACAATGTAGCACTGCATCCCAAAATGTAGCATTTTGGGAAAAGCCCACCTGCTTTACCACAGAATACAACAATTTTTGCCTACTAGATTGGTGTTACTGTTCACAAACTGACGGTTCTATCCAGTACAGGTGGTGATTATTCTTTAAATCATAACAAATCACTTGTAAAGCAAAACAAGTTTATTTATTTAATCAAACACTTTTAACTTAATAAGAAACACTGAAATGTGATATGCAAAACCCCTCATTTTGCGTAAATGTGTTAAAAAGGCCTCTCAAGTTCAAAGCAGATTTTAAAAATCATCAGAATTTTAGAAGCAACAAATAACCTTCTATATATACATCTGAATTAACCAAATTAGTTTTATAACAGATTGCATTTCTTCTGCCCTAAGAAAACTAAACAGGACTTTACATTTACAGAATCCCTTAGTGTTACGTACAGCAGCAAGTACCGTTAGCTCGGCACTGAAGATGAGGTTCCTAAGAAACCAACAAGAAACTGGTTTTCACCACTACCAATCTGTGAACCACCCTTACCAGTCTGTGGCAGAGCACAAAACAGGGTTTTTTGCCTACCAGATTCTGCTCTCACTGCTAGGAAAAAACACAGACCAAGACATACCCTGGCATTCTTTGTAAATGACACTGGCACTACAAAGATGTCATGAGTAACTCTGTCTGCTGTGATGCCGGCTCTGGGATGTAATAGATTCATCTCTTCCACTGTGCTCAGTAGGAGAGGAGGATTTTCCATTTATAACAAGTGAATTTTCATTTCAAAAGCACTCTCTGTATCATTCAAGTTTTGGTTGGCAGATAGAGCAAAGATTTTTTTTCTTTTCAGTCCATCAATTTATCATCGAAATAAACCCAGTTATGAGAAAGTCGATACATAATTTAGACATGTATTCATGATGGTACCTCATCAAGTTCACTTTAACAAGCTTTCTCTCTTCAGCAAACTCTAGAATCAGCTTTTTCACTCCAGCTACAAAGGTACTTGCCAGTTATCAGAGCACTTCAAAAGGACCGAGCTCAACTATCTCATTCCTTTTGCATGTAACAAATATATGGGAAATTTCAAAGCTAAACTAGTTCAAATGCCTGCTGCCAGCAGGAGACACATTTGGGCTCTGCTTTTCCTCATCCTCATTTCATGAAGAGAGAAATAAAAATCAGAAAAAACCCACAACATTTACATCTAGATTCCAGGCTCTAAAGTCAAAGAACTGGGCAGGAATGCCAGACAAATAATTGAAAAAATGAAAGTAAGGTCTCCCTTATTACTGGGAACAAACAAGGAAAATGTCAATGAAAACACGTAAATAATTCTTTTTCAGTAAATTATACAGGCTAAATTAAACATTGCTATTTAGGTTTAGATTAGAAGAAATTCTTTACTGTGAGGGTGGTGAGGCACTGGAACATGTTGCCCAGAGAAGCTGTGGACGCCCAATCCCTGGAAGTGTTCAAGGCCAGGCTGGATGGGGCTTTGAGCAACCTGTCTAGTGTAAGGACCTCTGCCCACATCAGGGGAGCTGGAACTAGATGATCTTTAAGGCTCCTTCAAACCCAAACCATCCTGTGACTCCCCGTGCCATATGGGTGGCCAAAAGCACAGAAGTGCAGCCATGAGCTTGTGCAGCAGCAACTTCCAAATTGGAAATGATGGACACTGTGATTTTCCCAGCAGTGCCCAGAGCATAAAGCAAATCTGTAAAGAGCTGAGGGAGTAAAGTCAGGCCAGGGCTCATCCTCTGCAGCAGCATTCCCCAGAACCCACTGCAAGGGCAGGAGGAAAGCAAGCTGGGGCAGCACTCAGGGCTGCACTGCCTTGGGCCCTGGGCTGCACCAGCCTGTGAGAGGGAAGCACAGAGTTCATCTTCATCCAGCCAAACTCCTTGCATTGCTCTCTCCATAGAGGAGAGCTATTTCTGACTGAAATGTACCACAATTTCTGTCACAAAGATGTTCTGGGTCCTTGGGAAATATATCTTCTCTGCTTAAGAGGAATAAGAAATAACTAGTGGTAAACCCCGAGACTTGCTTCCTGGATTTCCAGGAGCCTTCCTGAGGCATCACTGGGGCACTTGTCACTCCACCAAGGCTCCTGGTACTGGATGTTCTTGATTGTTAACTGCAACATTCCTTTATTTCACTGCTATTTTGTCACAATCTGACACTGTGAAAAAACCTGTGGGCTGCAGATCTATGATTCAGGCAGGTGATGCTGAAGTGCATTGGTCATTGCTAACAGAGTGAAAGGGATAAAATTTCCCCAGAAACGTACCCCTTCAACAAGTCCCTTGTGTAGACAGCATGTTACAGAATAATGGTTCCTTTTGCACTGGCATATTTATTGAGCTTCCCTTGCTTAGATGAGCTGGAATATTTACTGATCTTACCTTCTTTGATTATTGGCCATAGAAGTTACAGAAAGTGTTATAAAGTGACCATTTATAAAAATGACAGAAGGACAAAGGCAAAGTGCAGAAGTTAATTATGCTGTTAATTTGCTCCTATGAGGAAAAAAAATGAAAAATTGACTTGTGATGACCAACAGGGACACCATTTACACCAGAACACAACCAATCAGATTTATGTCAATATTCTCAGAAACCAATAGATACCTAGGTAGCTTCTTTTAGTCTTAAAAATTATTTTATTATCCTGCTTTTTATATAATAATTTTTAACAGAGTTCTGTCATTTCACATGCTGGGGTGGGAGGGGAGGGGGGGTTTCCAGAAAAAATACATCTGCATTGTAGCCTTAAAAACCTGGCAAACTCTGTGAAACCCTGATGGGAAAGTGCCTGATTTTAGCAGCTAATGCTCTCTCAAGTTTCTGCATTTAAGCTATGAAACCTATGTGATAACCAGAAGTAAATCTCAATTGCACTTGTGCTTCAGACAGCAGTGGTTAAATCATGTCAGTATAAAGCAGAAGAAAATAAAGGTTAAACGGGTAGACAGCAATCAACACTGGTAGAGCAACACTACATATCCAAACATTGCAATATTGGCTCTAGAAATTTTCAATGTTATGTAAAAATTTTAAATAAAAATTGGTATTGTACCTTAGTAATTTGTTTATAGTCAGTCAGTAGAAATGCAGACCTGTATGCTTGGAGAAGGTCTGCTTGTTCACACTCACATATGTTTGAAATACAGATACCCTTTAGAAAATGCCCCTCATATCATCTTACACAATAAAAAGAAAATAAAAGAAGCGATTATTACTCTTAGCAAGATAGTGTAATAGTTTAAGGAGAGGAAGCTAAACTGGTGCAGAGGCTAGTAAAATCAAACTTCATGCATAAGAGGAAGAAGTGAATCATACAACAGATTTATGACTCAATAGTAATGATGGCGATAACTGAACCAGACAAATCCTTTGTCTCCACAGCAGATGTGAGTGGATCCAGAAGGCTTTCAGGAGATGTTTTGCCTTTAAATAAGGGAGCTCCAGACAAAAAAACTCATATGGACATTGACCCTGACACTGCAAAGCACAGTACAGCTATATAGCTGAGACACAGAACAGTCTTCATAAGATAGAAATGATTAACAAAAAAATCTGTAATGGCTTTTAGGTCTGCTCAGAGCACACACTGCAGTGTCCTAAAACCAGGTATTTTTCCTCATATAGGGAACAAACATAATGCTTTTTATTTTCTCAGTTTTCTTCAGAGCTTCCACTGGATTCTCCCTCCAAAGAGTAGTGAGATATTCCTGCATTTACATTTACAATATGCATTGTGCACATGGTCTCAGTCAAGAACAACAGAAATTGCAATGCTGACCTTGAACAGCACTCTGTAAGTGCAGAAAGTCAACCAGCAGCTGAGCAACCACCTATTTTATAATGAACCCTATGTATGGCAATAGAGGTCTGTAAAATCTGGTATGAAATGAACCTAGCTAGGGTTTATTCTATTGCACACAGAAAGGCTACTTCAAAGTAGCAAGGCACGTTCCTCACAAAAGGGCAAATAATAGTCATGTTCTACCATTATACCCACTATGCCTCCAATATGCCAAGGACATTAAAGGGCAATGACCAGCAGGGTCAGTAACCAAGGAATAATTCCTAGCACTGTCTAATTACTGTTTCCTCTGAGCAATACAAAGCAGCTACAGAAAATCCATCTTTTGTGGTCCCTTTCATCTCACTTGAAACTTCCTTTCTCTTTTATGTTACCAGCAGTACATCAGACAAACTCTTTTTTGATAATGCAGAGGAAACATCATGTTAGTGAAAAGGTACATCTTATCCAAGGACAATTTTGTTCACTAATAAAAGTCCAAGGGCTTTTGTTACTTCTGTCAGTGGTATCTGACATCAGTCTGAGCATTTTCACCACAATTCCTGTGTAGTCACTTATATTTTTTTAGTAAGTGTAATAAAATACCAGGAGCTGAGATTTTGCCACACTTCTGAAATTCAGACTTATATTAAAGCACTGAAACCAGGAGGAAACCAATGCCCTACCTTCCAGACTTATTGTATTTTATTTCAATTTTATGCAGGTGTAGAAGGCTGGCAAAGTATAACGAAGAGGTATAATAGAATCTGGCATGTTTTAAAAGCTGAATTCATACATTTTGTACTTTATTCAAAATATTCTGAGATTTGTGAAATTATTTTTCTCATACATACTGCCATTATTCATGTCTAGAAAGCCCATGAAGCAGCTAACTAGCCAGCCCACAGAAGAGAGCATAATACAGCCAAAAAGCATCTCCTGAGAAGCCCTACAGCAATATTCGCACTTGAGGCATTTGGGGCACTTTGAGAAGGAAGACTTCTCTAAATGAAGAAGAAAGGGAAGCTAGGAAATAATAATGCCAATCAAATAGGAAGATGATGTGGTGCCTGATCCAAAACGCATCAAGCTCTTAATTCAGGAACAGTAATACAACAAACAGAGGAACAGCCCTGAGTAGTGTGGCAGCAAAATCTTTTCTAACTATACAAGCATTGCTCTACCTTTGTGTTTGTATGTGGATACACACATCTCATAAAAAGGCAGGCACATCCCTCACTGAGAGACTCAAGCAACAAGGAGGTCATCCCCAGGTCATGAAAATTATTTTTGTGTTTCTTTTCGCTAACGTCGTCTTTGATCTAAAGCACACTTCTAATTTTAACTAAAGAAATTGCATTTGCTGATACTCAAAATCATATGAAAAGACAGATTTGGCACAGTTCACAAACAAAATCAAAACCACATGATTACAAGACAGACAGAGAAAAAACCTTTTGGGAAGTGACCCAGTATTCCCTGTTTTTATTAACCCTATTACACGTTATGATTCAGTAGTTCATTCTTATTGAATTAAACAATCTGAAAGAAAATATTTTTAATGAAATTATTATAATTCTGTGTTAAAAGACAAAGTTGTTTGGATTGTTTCATAAAATATTAGCTTTCCAGTATTTGACACATTTTCTACTTTTTTTTTATATGTACGTCACTTTTTCTTTCAAGCCGGTCTTAACTTTTATGATCACAGTGTGATGACTGCCAAAAGCATGCTTCAGGATATTTTTTTCAGCAGTCTGCTAAACCATAAAGAAAAAAGAAAGAGCTACAAAATGTAACTATTCTAAAAAAATGTGTTCAGATTTTAGGAACACAGAAACGGGAAGGCAAAGGGACTGAAGATTACCACACTGAACGCTAAAAACTGCGCCAAATAAAAGGCAACAAATTTGGCAATGAGCAGCCAACATATAAAACTCACCAAGACACACTACTTACCCTACATGAAGGAACTATACTTTTCTCCCCAAACAACTCAGTGATATTTGACCTGATTCTAACCATAGCACCATTCTTCTTCTATATGTATACACGGACATTTTCTCTTTTAGCTGTAGCAAAAAACTACCACTGAAATTGCACTGAGAGCTCAGGCTTATCTTGTTTTCCTTTATGTAGGACTTGAACCGTTAAACATACATGTACCTTCAGCATATTAGCACTGGAGGAGTTCATCTGGAATGTCAAGTCAAGCACATACCCAGGAGTTTGACAGAACAAGGCATTACAGACTCAATCAAAAGCAGCTTTGAGAAAAGATTTTCCACTGACTCCTGTAAATTCTCAATCAAGTTTTTATTTCTGGAAGTTCCTCTCTGGATGCAATTTTTCTATCCACATTTAATGATTTTTTTTCTTTAACCAGAAGTTTTTTACCTATTTGTAAGTTATCTGAGGGTAAAAAAATATAGGCCCTATTCAACAGCTCGTTTATTTTCAAAGGTGCTTTCTTTGCAGTTCTGTACCTAGAAAAATTAATTTTTCACGCTAGAATTCTCCAGGTAGCTTGTTTCCAGAGACACCTTCTCTTCAAGCCTGGTATGAACCAAAAGATTATACAAAGCTTGACAACACCATCTTGCAATATGAGATTTAGAATCCTGACACTACTTGAAAAGCTACTAGAAAAAGTGTGCAGAAAGGCACATGGGTGTGTAGTGGGGTGTCAATGCCTAATTGCCTGATTTTGCTTCAAAAGAAGACAGAAGGTAAAATCACATCTATGTTACACTATTACTATGCTGAGACAACTATTTCAAATTCTCCCATTAGAGAATTACCCTTTTTTTTACAGAGGGAAACCAAAGCAGCACTTAGCAATAAGGCTATGCTGGGGCCAAATGCACTCCAGGATCCCAGGATAAGCTTTTTGTCCCCCACTGGACCTGGCAGTCTAGTACTGCAACCCCATGAAAGTGACAAACTCAAAACCAAGGTCTGCTCATAAAAGATTTCACACTGGGAACAATGCTGTTATCACATCTCACACTATTCAGAAGGCCCCATTAGATCTAAATAATCAACCCAACATGTCAAAGGAAGCAGGATATGAGGGCAAACCTAAGCAAAAAAAAAAAAAAGTCCTAGAGATAATTTCAGGAACTGTGAGTTTCCTGACTAGCAACAGCTTCCAGACTTCCATGGAAATGTTGTTCTTTCAGGGCTGCACAACTTACAAACCAAGCTAAAAGATAACACTGTAATGTAGGAAGCCAGACTTTATCAGGCTTTCTGACCTATGCATTATACACGCCTGCTATGGGCATCTCATGCTTTGGCTTACAGCTTTTTCAAATAGGCAAAAAATAGTCCAACCATGATGTTTTTCCCCAGGAAAAGAAAGGCTCCCATATAAAATTGCTTGTTAATGGAAACTGGCTTGAGTCCAATAAAGAAATACAAAATATCATTTTACTATACTGATCACTAAACAATAGACATTAAAAAAAAAAACCAAACTAAAAGCCCCCCAAAAACACACACCAAAAAAACCAACCCATCAGTGAGAGCTGATAACCCATCCTTGCCAACATGCACACAAGCACAATTATAAGGGATAGCCACAGTGCAGAAAGCCATTCTGGGATTTTAACCATGGGTTACTCAAAGCTGCCACTCCAGCAGTGCAAGACTTCCCAAAAAAGCATGAATGCCATTGTCACAAAGCCTGTACCAGCCTCCAGGAAAGGACAGGCAGCACTGGGCCATCGCTGAACAAAGACTGTATGTGCTCTCAGAGTGTTTGCTATGTAAGAAAAAAAAAAAAAAAAAAAAAAAAAAGAGAGAATAGAACCATATGGCAAGCACAGGGCAGGCCATGATCTTACCACAGACCTCATTAACCCCTTTTCCTCCCTTACCCTTAAGAACTGCTGTGACAAAAGTAAGTAGTAAGGAGAGATCTGAGGAAGGATATCAGGCATGGCCTCTGACACTGATGTGGGGAATTTGTTTGCTACCTAAGATATCACAAGAGTGAGTGCAAGAAAGGTAGTTTGAAAATTTGCTCAGTGGACAACGGAAGTGATCATAAATAGATAGAGAGTACAAATTAATATTTTAACTAACCTTACACTGAGGTTTTAACATCTACTAATACTTTGTCTGTTAATGTTTCAACAGCAACAAAATCAAGTACCAATCCTAAATTATACTCCAAGCCTTTAGACTCAAAGAAACCTCCAAAACAGGTAGAATAAGCAATATTCAGCTCAAATAGACAAGTGAATATGAGTGCATTTTTTTTAAGGAACAGAATTAAGAAATAGACAGGATGGTGTGAGAAAAGCAAGACTGAGCAAAATGAAATCACTTCACTGAACAGTTAGTATAAAAGCAAGTGAATAATGCAGAGAAAAATATACATAGCACTCTCTTCTCATTAGACTGCAATTTTTCTTGAGTATATTGCTAATATGGTTCCACTAAAAAAAAATTAAGAGCCTTACGATATTTTTGAAAATCTGGGCAGTGGTACTGCAGAGCTTTTTCTTCATGGATTTTCGCTACAGAAATATCCTAACAGATGTGATTTTGCTATCACTTCAATGCACACAAGGGAAAGCAGGATGACACATGGTGTTCAGCTGCTATTTGCTTATCATTTGGCTCTATAGCTACACATTTCTATTTACATGAAGGAAGGAAATGTCCTATCTTATGGTTTTATTTTAGGTTTGCTGAATTGGGATTACTGTCACACAAATGCACCTACAAAGGAGAACACAAGTTTTGTGATGTCACAATTGGTGAACATAACATTTTTCAAGTAAATTACAGAAAACTAGAGAAGCATTTTTATTGTGCCCTTCTTGTGTAGGCTCATTTAAATCCCACCAATGTTCTAAATCAACATACAAGAGTGTAAGACAGCTACTTTTTAACCATTCAAGTGAGAAAGTGAGAAAGACAGAGAAGCTGACAATGTCTGCATGGAAATTTTCTCTCCTCCTTCTGCCAGAAGATTTTGCTCTGAAGTAGAACTAGACAAAGTTTGGGGTTTTTTTCCCACAAGTGAACGATATAAGAGACTGCAAGCATCCTGGAGAGCCAGCATCCAAGCACCTGTCAAAGGCAATGGTTCATGACACAATAATTTTATTTTTAAAGTGAATCTGGCTGTTAAATTCATCAATAAGAGAGTAAATGTTGATATTCAAATGTATTGTGACAGTTCAGATTCTCACCTTTACTGATATAGAGACTAGAGTGTTATGGTTCCTCTGTGAGCATGCAAACTCAAAAAGCACTTCTGGCTTTTGTGAAGGGCTGGAAACATTAATTCATAAAAAACCAAAGCTCTACAGAATACAGAAATCTTTTAGCACTTCTGAGATTTGACAAAATGGTATCAAACCACATTACTCCAAACCCTGTGCCAAACTGCCTACCAATTGAAGAAGGATTATTGTCTGAAGTGATCAGACTACAGTACAATACTACATTTAAACATGTTACTGGTAGTAAGCAGAAAAGTAGCCCGAAGTTTGAAGAGCTGGCATAAAGATCACCATACCAATTCATGATTTATTTATTTGTCCATTTATTCTAACTTCAGTGCCCACATTTTAATAAAAGGTTAAAACCCAGATGTTTGAAAGTGCGAAACCTCCACACTTCAAATGCGTTAGGACATATGAAAGAAACAAGTGTTAAGATCTGGATAAGTAACATTTTCTGGTTTTTATTGTTTCTTTTTTTCCATTACACATGGTCCTAGCCATATTATTTCATACAGAGAGTTTTGCTCTTTAAAATTATTCTGTGCTGGACTTTTTGTTATTGTTTAGTTTGGTGGGTTTACTCATTCAGTTCTGTGGTATGGGATTACCCCATCACTCCCAGATTTGGCTGTGATAAATTATAAAGGAATAACAGATATAAACAGATGGGCACAGCCAAGCATGGGTGGCAGCAAACCACAGAAGCAGCCCACTGACCGCTCTAATGTAAAACACATGTGCATTCCATGAGTAATGCGCTCTGAAGATACACTGCTTTCAGTGACACTGTGCATTTCAGAGGTCTAAAAGGACATAACAGATCTCCCTCAGAGCACATCTTCTGTTAGATGTATTTTTTCTGTCAAACATAGGAAATTGAGATTTTACCTTGGCATCAATGTTCTCTGCCTGGAGATACTGGACACTGAACCTGACACATTTTGCTGGCACAAATTCCTAGTGCTTTCTCACAGAAACTTTGATGTAGGTAATTTCAAAGAATTGTTCTGGAAGCGGAATCCTGGGTAGCACACCAAGTTAAACCCCACTTCTTTTTAAGTTCAAGTCTCTCCACTGGATCTGTACACGGCAAAAATTATCCAAAAAGCAATGAAGCAAGCCAAAAGCATCCAATCAATGTTCACACAGCAGAGCTATAAATCCTACTTTACATCACAGTGCACAAAAACTTCATTTCTTTTCATACAGGCTTGAAGAGGGGATAGGAAACCACACCTTTTCTCCTTTAAATTTTTTAAGGCTATGGCATTGTAATTATTTTCATAAACCTATATCCTATACATAAGGTACAGCATTAAACCAAAGTGCCTTTTTTCCAAGAACTTCCAAGAACTTATTTTCATCACAAGTGCACACTTGTGCATTTTTAATTTACCTTACCATTTACAAAATGTTATAAATGGAAGACAGAGAGGCTTATTAAAACTACTTTCTCAGAAGAGAAGTTTATTTAAAATAACAAAGAAAATACTTAGTACATGCTAAGATTTCCTTTGGAAATCACTGTGGAAATACAAATGATGCTGTGCTCCTGTAGCACTTACACATCCTTCATTCTGGGGAACAGGAGGCCAGGATTTCCTGAGGTTAAAATACAATACAGAAGATAATCACTCTTGAGTTTTTCCACCAAATCAAAATATTTCAAAAGTTATTGTGGATTTTAGGGTGAGTTAAGAGCTAAGCTGCCATAAGAGGTCAAACAATAAAGGCAATTATAGCGAAGAATACAAGACCAGTGTAAGCTACTTTAAGCAGTCAATAAGATGAAATATGAAATAACATACCATGTCAGCCTCTGAAAGGAACAAGCTCAGTTCTGCTGCAAGGCTTGCAAGTGAACAAAGGCAGGAGTCTCACAGCATTGCAGTGACTGGAAAACAGCACTCTGAAATTCAGTCACTTGCCCAGAAGGCTATTCCGTGATTCAAGGTAATGTTTTTGAGAACAGCAGAGAAATACTTTGAAGAAATTGGAGGTCCTCTAAAGGAAAGGATGAGGGAGAAGAAATTTTTACTACAAGGGACCCAGAAAGAGGAGAGACAACAGGCAAAAGGTGTAAAGCTGGCAGCCTGAGCTCAAACAGTGCTCTCCCCTGAAGCCTGAGAAGCAGAGGTGCCAGATGTGGAGCCACCCAGAGCACAGCCTCAGACAAGCAGCGCCTGTGCTCCTGGAGATGGAGCACAGAGCAGTTCCCCCCAGGGGCTGTGCTCAGACTCGGAGACAGGCAGCACTGACAAGTGCCAAGTTAATGTTCCCATGGCCTTACTATCAGGTAACAACCAGCTTTCCAGCATCACTCATCCTGCAAGACCAAGAGCCCAGACCGATCACCCATAGCATCCCGCTGTTTTCACATCATCTGAAATTGCAGAGTTACCATGCTGGCAATAAGGAGGACAAAAAAGGAGAGGACGGGGGGACATCTTCATTGACTTCTCATGCCACAGACAACATCACCAAGCACTGGACTAAGAACACACAGAGAATGAACACTTCCGGGGATTTGTTAATATTTTTTTTTCCTTAATTTAACTTGCTAGCTTAAATCCTACTAGATTTTTTCCTGTGGGGTTTTTTTTTAATATTTGACTGTTTTCTTACCTCATGTCTTCACCTTTTTCTTTTAAACCATCTCCTCATGACTAAGTTTAAACAGTTAATTACTTTCTCTCTGATGAAGTATTCCACACTAAATACTGTTTCCACATGTGACCTCACCACTCTTGAATCCTTAGCCTTTGCTTTCTGTCCATCCATCCAGAAAAATATTCAGTTTGGCACAGTAATAGCACCAATTCACTGGAGACCTGTTGGACACCCAAGGCAGCAGCAGCTATGCGTCCTGGGTTACTGCCAAATTAATGTATTTGCATTTATATTCTTTAAGGCCTTGACAAGCACTAAAGTAAAACCAGTGCTTGGGCTCCTAGAGGACCATAACACTGGGGATGTTTATTCAAGCACTTGGAACTGATGGAACATCACATGCATTGGAACAGTGCTGGGACATGCATGCACTGTCCCAGTTTATGTGTCAAAAGGTGACATTATTTTAACCGCTGCCTCTACAGGCTCAGTGCTTAAAAACTTAGTGCTGCCTCTGAGCCATTTTTTAACCTTCCTCTCTTATATTTTTCCCTTATATCCACCATCACAGTATTCTTACCTCTGCAAAATATCCTGTAACCAATTTCTGCCTTCACTTAGATCAGTGAAAAGCAGCGCACTGCATAACTGTTCATAGAAAAGCCAGCCCATGGCTTCCACTGTTGTGTTGACTTTACTATCCAGGAACAAAGCATTCACATTTCTTGTAAGTGAAATAAACTTGAATCAAGTAAAAGGTATCCTTACCAGTGATGTTTTGATCCATGATAAAGACAAAAATTACATTTCAACTACAGATTATTCTCAAAAGTCAAATTAATACAAAAATTAGATATACTGTGATTTTACTTTTACTGGAATTATGAAGAGTTTCGCCCAATTCTTTCTCTTCTGATCATTCTAAAAATGGTGACACTTGGTAATTAATTAAGAACACTTCTTAATTCATTGTTTGCGCTCCACTTATCAGTGAAACGTAATTCCAGAGTCTGTCTACAAACATTGCTTATGATTCATGGTTCCTGAGGAAATTTCACAGAGACACAGGTCTGAAACCATAATTACGACATTATGACAACTTTGTGAGTTGACATGTCAAACACAGTTCAGCATTTCCATGGGAAAAATGAAAAGGTCAGGAATTTCCCTCCAGAGTTGTGATTAAAAAAAAAAAAAATTTAAAAAATGTAAAGAAGAACAGAGAAAAAACTTTATAATTAAGTTTTATAGTAATTTCCAAAGTGTTCCTTGAAGAAATAAAATGTTTTTTAGGAAATCTTAATAGCTATATTCAATTTGACTACTTTAAAAATTTGTATTTATTTTGCTAGTGAAATGTGAAGAAAAAAATCCATTTTAAGAAGTTCATTAACACAGTGGTATCAAAAAGAATGAGAACAATCAACTTCATCTTTGTGATATCAGCTAGAGACACTATTTCACACAAAAATATCAAGGAAAACCTAATGACAATAATGCCATCATCATTTCAACCAAGAATGTTTCTTTCTTTGCCTCTTCTCACAGAATACCTGATATTACAATACCTCCAATCCCATTGGGAATGAATGCCTTACACTGCTGAAGATCATTTCTTTCTAAACCTCCAAATGATTCAGAAATACAATAAATTCATATCTGTCCTCAATAAAAGTTCTGTAATGTTTCCTTTAACGAGTGCGTTGTTTATCCTGGTCCTTTCTCTAGCTTTCAATTTGAACAGCCCCACTGCACAAGAAAATCTTATCAACGGAGGTGTGAAAGCAGCATGGACAAGTTTAACCTACTTAAGTGGGTGACAACAGTGAAGAAGATGCAGGTTTAAGCACAGGCTAGCATACAAACAAGCACCAAAAAATTCCAGTTACAACAGCCTCAAGCTCTTTTTACAGAGAGGAAAACCTCTGGTAACATTTTCATCTCTACCACTGGCTTCAGCCACTTGACTAAACAAAGTATACCTTCTGGTACAACTGCAATTTTAGTTATTTAGTGGATACCATATGAAGGGATGGGTTTGTGCCTGTCTCTTCTGAATAAATTTGTCCTCCACACATATAATATCAATAATTTAAAAGAACGAAACTTTGCTTGAATGTCTTCTAATTCACACACGATCAGAGTCTGAGTCTTGATAAATAGGCTTGCCATGATTCTTCAGAGTAAATACAACTGAAAAGACCTCAAAACAGACAGATCTTTTAAACTGGCATCAAAACACTTCTTTTTCTTTTGATATAGCCTACAGAAAATCCTTCCTAGAGTAGTGGGCACTCAGTAAACATTTTCTGCTACCACACTATAATTGTTCACATAGCAACACATCAGCACTCTTGGGAGAATTCAGTTTCTTTTTATCTAAAGAACTTTCACAGACTTCAACATTAGCTAGATGCTTTTATGTCTTTTCTCTATTTGCAGAGAACTAAATGAAACAGTTATTCAAGATGCACCATATCCCTCTAACCTATCTGCTCTTAACCCCTCAATACATGAGAAAGTTTTAGAAAGTTACCTTCGGTATTTTTGTTCCCATTCTCTAAGACCACTTCCTTTTTAAAGTTATTTATGTTTTTCCCCTTTGAAATTACTGAATTGCAGACAAAGCAAGCTCTTGACTTGAACATAGTTTAAGCGTAGCAGATCTTTGAGCCTGAAGTGAACATTTGAAACGCTGTTTGTGGGGGTATCTTTCATTTGGCCACCTACCATTGGTATTCTGGTTTGCCTTGATCCTCTGGTGAGACAGGATCACTGTGTCCACAGTGCTACACATACTGACCTCACTCTTGCAAGTCAAGCAAACAGGCTGGCCTGAGAAACCTTCTCTGAGCGCACTGTAACTTTTTTACAGCGCTGATAAAAATTTCCAAAGATCCTTTTCTGTAACATGCAATTATGCTTCAAGTTTTGCAAAATGGGTCAATATATGCCAGGAAATCACTTGAAAAAAGGCTTGGTAAACAACTGGTGAATTTCAATGCACCATGTAAGAATGGCAAACTGAGACGTGAATTTCAATTATACCTTCACGTTTCATACTGATGCATAATTTCATGAGTTTATTCATTTTTATTATAACTTATTTAATCAAATTATATTAGGGGGAAAAAAAAATCTTTGTTCAAGTGAAACATTGCCACTGAAGAATTATAACCGTTGCAGGAAAGACCACTCCACAGCATGTCAACTGAACCAGGAAATCAAGGAATACAAACTGATTTGATTTTTGACAATTCGTAACACCAAAATCAATTTCTTTTTAAAACCACCAAGACTGTCATGTTTTTTAGATGGATATTTTTCCTCTTTTCTGTTTTGGTAACTTTTCACAGAACAACATCCAAAGAAATTTAAAAAATACATTTTTGCTTTTCAAAGCTTTAAAAATCAAAACCAGTTTGGAAAGAGTTTCTCATTTCATTTTGGTGTTTGGTTTTCAGTTGCTGGGGGTTTTTTGATCTCCCCAAGAGCTTAGCAAAAAAGGTCTTGGTCTTTGGAGTAGTCTGGAATTTTGATTGCTACTAGGGATAGACAAGCAAATAGGAAAGAAAAACAATCCAAGTATCAATTTTGCACATGCTGATCATGGAAGATCATGAAAGCTTTGCTAATAACATCAGTAAAAGCAAAATGCCCCAATTCATTGTGTATGTAACAATGGTCACAATTGTCTGTGTATGACTAGAAATGGGAAAAGCATGGGCTTCACATACTGTATCTGCCATTAAACCTTTTACTGTGCACAATTAACAATACACAACAACTTCCAACACAAGATCAGGTATAATGATGTGCTAATTTTTATCT
The DNA here is from genome assembly GCA_013399835.1 of Leptocoma aspasia. Classification (NCBI taxonomy): domain Eukaryota; kingdom Metazoa; phylum Chordata; class Aves; order Passeriformes; family Nectariniidae; genus Leptocoma; species Leptocoma aspasia. The sequence goes on along the minus strand of VXAX01000605.1, from coordinate 509,494 downwards.
GCATATTATATTCAGATGATCTGGGATTCATTTGTTTGTCAAACAGAAGAACTGACAAAATCTCACAGCCATTGGTGCTGCACTTCTTTTCAGATTTTCATACCACTGCTTTATGAAAAGGTAATTGCAGCATGAATATGAAGGCCTGGAAAGTTTACCAGGTATCTGTTTTAATGCAGACTCCTATCTAAGATAAGGACTAGAGTTAAGTCTTTCCAGTCTTTTAACTTTACTTTTTCTTACTGAGTATTCCAGGAGCTTTAAAGATCAGCTCAGCAAATACCCCACAGATTGGTGCACCTTCATGTCCACATTGATAAGTTTTTGTTACACAGCCCAAAAACCAGATTCTCTACAGCCAATAGCTGAGAGATTGGATTTTCCCTTTCTATGAGAACTTTTTGGGAGATTTCTGATACAAAATGTGAACAGACACATGAGTATGTATACACAATCACATTATTTTAATTTACAGCAAGTTATTTCATATTATTATTAATGGCTTATGAAGACAGATATAGCCCACCCTTGAGTCTTGCTTTTATAGTACTTAATAGTTCAAGCAGTATATCAAACTCTGGATCCCTTGATGTCACTGGCTAAACTTCAATTGACTTCATGGCATACAGAACTGAATTCCATATAGATTTTCAGACTTTATAATTTTGACTACTTTCCTGGAAGATACATTGTGAACCAGTTAATGGGAAAGCTGGAAGAAGCAACTCTTGACATACATGTCTTGAAATGCACCTATGCATGTCTTATAACTGCTTCAAAAATTAAAAGGCTACCAAATTTGCCAGGTAAACACAATGAGAAATTATTCTGCATTAATTTCAATTTATTTTTAAACAACAAAGAGTAACAAGGGTAACCAAAGGGAAAATAACAGAAAAGCAGGATGTCTGAACTGAATTAGACTTATTTCTAACCTGAAGCAATCACAGGGAGGAGTTTGATCCACAGTCCCATTTTTCAAATGGTGAAATTACGGCAATATTTTTTTTGCTTGCTTCCATTCCTAGGCACTAGGTTAGACCCTGTACACTTACTGTCTCTTGTAATCCCATGCTCTTGTGCTCAGAGGTTTCCATTTGGACAACAACATCAATGACAGATCCCAGTTCATAAGGGACTGCAGCAATGATCTCGCCATCTGCTGAACCATTGATGTCATCATTTGTGTATTCCTTTTATGTACCTAAATGTAAATGTGATTTCTATCTCTGCTCAAAGCTTTGAAAGGGACATTTAATGATAGAGCTATAAATAACAGAGGAGGATCTCTATCTGTGGTTTCTCCCTGGCCTTTTTAATGTACATTTCCTTTTACAGCCGCAGCTGCTTCAATTTTCCTCAGATTCTGCTGGAGAATCTCCTACAGAAAGGGTTTCTGCCCTAAACCACAACGTTATAAACAGATTGCTGACTAATGTGCCATGTTCTTGTACATTACAGCTACAGCTGCCTTCTAGACAACACAGTCTTGATACACCCTATAATGAAGCTTTTAAGGCTGGAGAAAACAGAAAGTCTACAGAATCTGTAGCGAAAACACATTTTTTTAGTCTTCTCTGTTTCCTCTCCTCTATTTCACCCTTGCTGTATTTTGAGAGCCTGCTTTTAAAAGAGAGCTGCAGTGACTAAAAAAAAGGGTAAAAAGGATAGAAATAATGGCAAAAAGTAAGGAAGAAAAAAAATGGTTTTAATTCAGCTTTGTAGAGAAAAATATACATGCCATTCCCCGCTTTCTAGGATGCAATGAGTCTACATTATAACTGGAAGCTTGCAAAGGTTTCAACCTACATTTTTCTATACCAGCAATAGGGCACAGTCTATGTAGCTCAGTATTCATATATTTACTACAAATAATCTGGGAAGTGCTCCCAGATGACAGGCACTGCCAATAAGTAAATTTTAATTTGTTCAGCTGTGGATGATCACTTTTCCCTTGCAATGTGCAGCTCTCTTCCTGACTCTAGTCAGTAGCACGATGCTCAATGTCCTGCCTCACATCAATCTGCTTTATGCTGGAGAAAAAAAAAAAAAAAAAACAAAAAACCAACATGAGATCTGTAATATATATTTAAAGCTACTTGAAGTAAATTTTGATACCAAGGGAATAAGGAACTCATAGAGACACCATATTCTGTGCTAGCAAGTCTGTAGAGAGTGGATGAGTATGAGCAGAAGACAATGCCACTAAGACATTCGAGAGGACACTAAAGAGCCCTTCTTTTCTTGTTTAGATCATCCTAATCCTTTCAGCTCCTATGAAAGAGAAAATGAAGAATGGACTGGACTGCACCAGACAGTACCTACGGTTTCTGTGGTGCCTGGCCAACTCAGATACCAAATGATTCCCTACCACAGGTTGCCACAAGCTGTGCAAGCCCTGCTGCCCCAGGGTCCCAGAGGGCGAGCTGCAGTGCAGGCACAACAAATACTCTCTGCAACTTCGAGGAGGAAGTCAGAGGTGTACATGGGCACAAAATCTTCTTCTGGTCTTCAGATCAAATAGCTGAGCCCTCCAGATTGACCTCATATTGTGATTTCACTGGGATTAAAGGAGCAGCAGTGGAATGATATCTAAAGGTGCCATTTTCCTGGGACAAACCTTAGGAAGCATAAATCTGATAACAGCTCTGTTTATATTTAAACAAAGCATTTTTGGAGCCTTTTATTGATTTTTCATACAGGACACATTCCACCTTCTGATGATTCAGCTGTTTTTAACTACAAGTTTCTGAAATAGCCCCCATCATATGGAATCATATTTTAGTAATCCACTGAATATAGAAAATCTGTTGTTAAAATAAGTCTATTGTATCTACAGTGCTATTGCAGTGGTATTTTGAGAACAATGTGTCATTAGCCACGTATGGCTGGTAGTTTCAAAAGCAGATTTCCATATCATTAGTTTTTGGGGCTACTGGTAAAATATATCACAAAACTTATGATGCATTCATCTGTGTTCATTCCACTTCACATTAACAGTAAATTTAAAGAATTGTCTGGGACACTCCAGCCAAGAAAGCCTCCTTGCAACTATTTCAATTTCAGACAGTCAAGTCACCAGACTTTGCAACTCAGCAGAATGTTATGTAGCACAACTGGTGCTATTTCAGATGCTATTGTTTCTCAATTCTATCACCTTTTCTCACACTGAAATATTCAGCGAATAGCTTAATCAGCTGCAGTCAGCTCATTTAAATGCTATGGAAATGCAGAAAGAATGGAAGCAGCATTCTATCCCTGGAAAGGAATGGAATGGAGAAAAAACAAAAGTTCATTCCTAGACTATAAATACTGGTATGTCAAATGTCAGTATCTGGAGAACTGAAACAAATGAAATAATGTGAAGGAATGAAATAGCATCTGGCCAAAATCAGCAGCTTGAGAAATTAAGCTTTTAAGCAAAAATAATAAAACTGAAAACGAACAAGCACCCAGAAGACCCCTGCATGAAGCACTGTAGGTGGCTTACACCCTGGCTTCTCATGGCCAGTCCCTCCTGATCCCCCCCCATGGATGGAGAAGGCTACTCCTGGCCCCACAGGGTCTTTAAGAAGTACTTAATTGTGGGTTTATGTAGACCAAAGGGCCCACAATCATGCAGGGGTAGCGTCACAGCCTCTCAGGCTGATTTTAATACTTTTGCACACTGCGGAAGTGTGTGCCATACCCTGGATGTGTTGTGAGAGTAGGAAGATGCATGGAAGGCTACAAGACATGACAAGGTAATGCTGGAAGATTGCTCAGGGGTAACAGCAGCAAGCAGCTCTGTGGCAGTAACATCTGTATCACCATGAGCTGGGTCTTGGGCTGAACTGACACCCAAAACTGCACACAAGATTTATTTCAGAGAGAACTGCATGACAGTGTTAAAAACAAGCAAGACACGGAGCAAACTGACTTGCAAACTAGGAACTGGGGGTTGGGAGTGGGCTGGGAATACAAGTTATTTGGCTTTCTTCCTGTGCCCTATATTCATTTTGTTAAAACAGAACTAAGCTGTAAAAACATTAAGCATCAAACATAATCATTCTAAAGCTATTTGAAGGAGTGAGGACATCCACAGCTATGTATTTCTTGGGTCCTGCACTTGAAGCAAAATTATATGAAGAATTTGTTTTGGCACCAAAGCCAGAGCTCCAGAATAAAAGCTTAAAACCTAAAGATCTGTGGAACAGACCCCATGCCCTTGTTTCATTTTATTATTGTACTACACACTTCACACCAATATCCAAGAAATATCAATCACATCAATACCTGAGGACAAGTGTTACACTGCTGCAGAACACCATTAGAAATGCTCTCCATCAGCAGTTTCAGAACATTGGTAAGCTTAGAATGTAAAAATGCCTATCAAGCTTAGGGATAATTATCAAGACTTGACTTCAAATTCCATCCAGTTTTAAATCTATCCAGGAGAACAAAGCCTTCAGCTAGTTTTCCTTCTAGCCACTTTCCTTACAATGCCCAGCCTCCTGAAAAAGGAGGAGCGTGTTCCTCCACACTGGAACTCAGACAAGAATATTTTCTGGCTCTTACTTGGTCACTCTTTAAAACTCATCTCTGTCTGGAGAAAAAGTCCTGAGAATAATTGAGTATCATGATAATAATTATCAAAGAACAAAATAGTGAAAATTTATAAGCATCTGAGGCATGTCAGCACTGTCATATAAGCTCCTTTGGAAGGTAACTCCCACTCCAGAGTGGTATTAAGGAAAGCAGATGAAGACTCATCAATATAAATAGATCAAAGATAAGGTTTATCCTAGTCGCTACAAACTGTCTTTCTTATCAAATCCTTTGCTAAAAATACATTTTTGAAGGTATATAGTCAAACTAAAAGAAAGTATTTTTCCTTGAAATCATGGACTCTGAAGTAAGCTAAAGGGACTCTGTTTGGTTAGACCTTAATTTCTTCATTTAACACTGCAACATTACAACGTACTTTTCCTTAATACACAATAGGATCTTCTGTTGGTTCAAGGTGGTGGAGCTGTAGTTCCCAAGCAGCTCTGCAGTGAAAAGGCTTATTTTGGAAAAAATGTGGCTGCCTTCACATTCACACCTGAAGAAACATGTAGAAGTGTGCATTTGCACAGAGAATATTTCAAATATGTGCTGACTGAGTATAAAGCAAACTTCTGAAATTCCTCGTGCTGCTCCCCAAAGCCCCACTTCATCTCTGTATGAGCTGTGATTTTTCAGAATATTTTTGTGCACAAGACAGCTTTTCAAAGCCCTGTAACTCTTTTAGCTTGTCTTACAAACATAAATCAAAGCATGTTGGCCAACTCCTTCCGTAACAGAACTGCACCTTTAAATACCACTAATGCCAGATGGTCTCAGCATATAAAGCAGCATGAGACAACATATTAATGCTACTCAAACAAGCAACTTGTGCTAGCAGCAGACCAATGAAATCAGTCTCGGGCTGCTAATCCTATCTGTCTCCATGGCAACATCTATTTCAGACAATTCTTCAATTTTCAAGTCAGATGAGCTTCTTGGCTCCTAAACTTCTCTATTCAGGAGGTGTTCCATTGTCAGGCACTTTTTCATCTTGTATTGGCTACTGTTATCATACAGACTTTATTTTTATCAGCTGCATCATGGAATATCAAGGAACAGATGTTCCTCTGTTTCTGTTTATTTATAGGCTTTTCCACTAAAAATTTGTACTGAAAGATTTTTCACTGAAGGTTAGCAACATTTATTTTGACTATGCATTTGTTCCCTTAACTGCAACACGTGGAAACCTCGCAAATATTGATGTCTCTGTTGTGACTCTCCCTATCAGCAACAGAAGAAAAGGAATTGGTTCCTTCTTTACATTTACCTGCTATGAAGGCATATTTTTAAACAAAACAAAAAACTGTATCTGCAGCAGGCAAATAGGGAGAGAAACTCTTGAGAACTCCTCACCATATGTCCATTAGCATAGTTAAGTCAACACAAATATTGGGGCTACTTGCTACCAGGAAAAATCTGACAGGAAGCAGGTAGGAACTGCCTCTTAAAGGCAGATCAAATGCTGAACCACATGCTATCTCTCAGGTACCTCTACACCAGGCACATGGCACAGCCACACGTAAACCTAGCGTGGAAGCTGAGAACCTAGGCATGGAGAGGAGAACCTGAGTCACAGGGAGAGGGTGTTCCTACCCCAAAACACAAAAATTCCCAGCAGAGCCAGGAAAGCAGCCAGCCATCCTTTACCACAAAATAGCTTTCCCTCTCTGTGAAACAACTTCTTACAATGACATGTTTAAAATTTAAGCATGTGAAAGCCCAGCTCCCAACCCCACAGCTTTTTTTCCTCTCCATCCCTCTATGTACTGATGTCACCAAGGAGAAGGAAGACATTTCATCCAGAATGGCATAAACTTGGACCACTCATTCCTTAAGTGCAGGCTATTACAAAACCAGAGTCACATTTAGCTTTCTTTTTTTAGGGTACACATGCAAGTTGCCTTAAACATTTAGGATTCATCATTATCAGGATTTATAAGCCTCCTGCTTAAATTTAGATGAATAGCTCCCACTGACTTCAGTTTGATTTGTGGATGCTCAGCAGCTGGGTGGGAGGAAAAATTTAAGCATGGTCTAGTCTTACCATAGACATGAAAATCTGACATGGAGAGTCAGCTTACCATAATCACAAAGCTTCCTTTTGAAGTACCATTTTTCAGGTGTGTATAAAGTGTCTATTTATGTCTTAGACTCAGCTCAATTTTGCTTATAGTTCTAGAACTGTGCTTTTGTGCAATAAGACAAAACACTGCCAAAAACACAAAAAACTCGGTTTAGCACAGGGAAAAAAGGTTCAAAAAGTATTCACTTTGAACCTTTTGTGCAAGGAATCCACCACTCATAACGCTGAAGGACAACAATGCTTAACTGAAGGACAGTGATCCTGAGTTTGAGGTACCCAAAAATAAAATTAAAATGAATGTTTTGCAGCCAGAAATGTCACGAGACGAGCATGTGGTAATTCACACATGTATTATCCAGATATCTCTAATGTGATGGTATGGGAAACACAACTATGCAGAAAGTTTTAACCTTTGAAATGTCTCACTGTCCTTCTACTTTCTTTGTATCTTTGAACTCTTAGTTGTATTTCTCATAGCAAAGTACTGCATGATTTCTCTTTTGTTTGGACAACTAATATGACAAACATCTGGGCCATACTTTCTAGACACCTACCAGATCATCAGACTAGCAAGGATGCCAAGAGAACAGTTCAATCAACTTTGGCCAGCCTGAGGTCTCCCCTGATCAAACTACTCTTTTCATTTGGCTTTAAGGCAAATCCATACCCAAGCATAAGTACTCAAAATGGCATTCAGGTTGTTCTTGCTTTGGGCAGGCTCTGCAGCCAGAACAGTATCTCTGATCATAAACCAGGCAGCTCACACTCCACGGCCATGTGCAGCTCCATGCAAAGAACAGCTGCCTCCATGGGACTTTATTTGCAAGCAAACAAGGATGTGAGGTTTTGCTCATAATTCCGTATGAACAAGTACCAGGAAGCAGCTACTAGCTTATGCAGTTAGCAATGTCTCACTTTGGAGATTAATTAAAACCAAATGTTTATTGCCTTTGAACTGCCAGCCACAGGTTTACGATTCAACATTCTCTCTTACCTGGCCACTGTAGGTACACAGACACATCTCTAACATATGGCTTCATATTGGCCCAAACCTCACAGCCCTTTGACAATACCTGCTGCTGTGACAGGAAGATGTGACCAATGCCAATTCAGCTAGCACAGCACCGGCACCCTGCAGGAAACCTCCATTTCAAAGGGAAGGGCACCATGGACCAAGACCTCACTTTTAGTCCAGTGTCCTTTGCCCCAGCAGCACCCCTGAAAGCAGCAAGAGAGGCAACAACTTCACTGCCAGGGGCAGCTACTGCACCTCGGCACATACAGTCATTTCTTCACACTATGGCAGAACTTTTGCTCCAAAATCCAAAACCCCAGTGCATGAAGCTGGGACTAGCTCAGCTTCAGCACTGCTGTTCTGCAGAGCTCCCAGCACACCACAGCTTCCACCCTTATCCTGAGATGATACAAATTGATGTATGGCAGACAAAAGAGCTCCATTTCCTGTCCCACAGCAGATCAAACCTGCCTACTACTGTTTTACTGATAAGGATTTTTTTCCAGCCATTTTACTACATAGACCCTTGATAACTTCATTTAGCCCCACCATACTAGAAAATAACCTTCATATATAATATCCCATTCCCACTGAATCCATTGAATGCTGGCTTTTGATGTGCACCTTACTCCAAAATGAAGTTTACACCCTTTACTCTGCTCCTTGTAACTCTAGCAATCATTTCAATTACCTTACTCAGAAGCTTTAAAGTACATACTGTGGTTTTCACTTTTTTTGATTCCACAAAATTTTAAGATAATTGAGTTACTAGTCTTCTTCACAGTTTAATTCCCAATTCAATTGGAGGAAAAAAAAAATAAAGAAAACAAAACAGCAAGGCTCTATGGTAATACATGCATGAGACTTTTGTTTAAAAAGAAAACGTAGACCAAAAAAAGATGTGACATGGTGTTTTGGTTTTGTTATTTTTTTCTTAGGAGGAACATGAATTAAAATAGGTATGAGGACTTAACAAAATAAATTAATCTGCTGAAAAAAGCTCAGACAGGGTTCATAAACTATATGTTTTGCAAAAATAGCACATAAAGCACAAGGAGGCACATGAGATGACGATACCTGAAGGCTGGGATTCACCAGATCTTAACCATAAGCTCTTGCACACATTCCTAAGTCAGAAGCCTACCCAATGTTAGCTCCTTTTACAGTCAGTAGAGAAAACAGATGCTTTCAGAGGTCACTGCAGCCTAGCCAAGAGGTGTTCCTGCTGACCAGGAAAAGGGAGATTACAGCATGAATATGCATGCCCAGCGTGTAGGCTTCTAAATCATATGTCATCTTTGAAAACAGAAATCCGACGTAATGAACGCAGAACTAATTCCAAACAAGTCTCAATGCTAAATTGTCAGCTGAGTCTAGCAGCAACTCCATTGCTACAACCAAAAAGTTGTGTTTATTCTGAAATCGGAACACCTCTCTTGCGTTTTTCACCCCCATGTAATTTAAAGGTTTGAGATATTGATTACTAAATTACAGAAGAATAAACTGTTTCTCCTGAAAAAAACTAAAAATATTTTCATAACGAGGTCACTTTTGATAAATCACACAACTACAACTTACTGGCTTTAACAATACATGTCACAAAATATTGGGAAATACCCATCCTTTATAGACTTCTCACAAATTCTCTAGAGTTTGCATTATTGTCACCCTAACAAAACATAACTTTAAGCCAAGACAACAATAAAACAGGCCCCCCTTCTGTTTTCTTTGGGAACTGTTAAGGCATTCTGAAGGTGTGGGAGGTGATGACAACTCTTCTCTTTGAAATAAATTAAGGTAATAAACTCTTTCGAAAGGAGTGGGATTGTCAAAAGCAGTCCGGGTCAGATCAACAAACCCTGAATATTCTGCATACTCAGACTCATTTTAAGTCTGAAAAGTAAAATAACTGCCTTCTGTAAAGTCATGTTTATTCTTAATGATTACAGACCTTTTTACCCCAGCTTGTTTACCATTTGTGTTATTCCAGTAAATAAAAGATAAACTGCTGAGATGCAGTAGCTGGGATGCATTGTGTTTCCGCAGGTAGCACACAGACTCTATTAACCCTTTTTTAAATGTTCTAACAAAAAGGGAAGTCTTTAAATACCTCAGTCAGTGAAGTGATTTGGAGCAGAGCATTGTATGTGTCAGAGCACTGCAGGCTGCCTAGCACAGCTGCCTAACTACACTTACTGGGAATTTCCATTTACTTCAATGGGAACGTGAATGGCATTAACAACTAGCTGCAAATGCGACCTGTAAATGTGTCTGCCTCTCCTTGATTTGCACCAGTTCTGTGAGACATTTTTCGCGTTGTATTCTACACCTCTATTTTTAGATCAACACAAGAACTGAGATAGGATGAAATCAGAACTATTAAGGAAATATTATTTAAGAAAAATAAAATTAAGGAGGAAAAATATAAAAGCCTAAAAAATTCACTGAGCATGTACATGCAGCTATCTTCATGCTGCTCTACAGCCCTCCCAAGACCTGCACAACCTACACAGTCTGTGAAGGACACTGAACATCCCACTCTGAATGCAGGCAGCATTAAAGTCGTCCTGCCAGAAACTACCCCAGGCCAAATCCTGGCTGGGTGACTTCAGGGGGATACTCTAAATGGCACAAAAACCCATAAGGGATTTTGCTGGAAAGGTAATTACAGCTTCTCAGCCTTCTGTAGAATGCAGGAGGTACAGCCTGCCCCAGATCTGCACTCCCAGCAGGCAAGTCAGTAGCATATCCCTGACAGTGTTTGATGTTTAATGAGAAAGCCAGAAAATCCTCACAAGCTCTGAAAGAAAATCTGTTCCCTGAGGCACAAAGGAAAGAAAAATTGCAAGTCCAGAAGGCTACATGAGGAGTAAGTTCAACCATGTTTTACTCTGCATTTTCCATCCATCCCTACAGAGACACCAGCAGCTGCCCTGCTCCTGCTCGCCTGGTGCTGAGGTGCCCGGGCAGCAGCTCACCTTTAAAGAGGATTGCAAACCTAAGCCAGGAGAGCAGCTAAACCACAGCTGACAGAAGGGGTGAAAGCACAACACGGTCAGCACACCATCTCGTGTATTCCTGATACAAAGTGTTCTGCTGACACCGACCTATTTACAGCCCCTACCTTTATGCAGTGCAGATGGAGGAGTATGAACAAAGTGCACACACATTTACCAGCAGCCAGCCCTGTACCCTTCAGCATCTCCCTTCAAAAGCGGAACACGACATGAGCGGCCCTTGATAAAAACTGGTGTTTGCTTAAACCTCGAGCACACAAACTGCTCTCTAATATCTAGATTTAATAACAAGCTCTTGCCATGTGCAATTTCTATTAATGCTTTTCAAATATGGGGAAGACCAACAGGTCCAATCAAAAAGCTCATAAGATTTTTATGCGCAGATCTGCAGCGCAAGGAAAATAAAGATTTAGAAAATCAAGTGCAGTTAACTGCAGATAATGAAGTTAGAACAGCTGTGTCTGATGACATCACCGTAGCCAAGAGACAAGCTGTGTGCTTTCTGACATCACCAGGGATACAACACCTGCCACCAGCCCCAGCACTGCGCCCACTCATCTGAAGCAGGGCAGCCCACAAGACCCACAGGTGACATCCAGTGATCTCCCCACTCCAGCTGCCACCTACAGCAGCACACCTGATTCCTGCCCGTGCTGGGCTGAAACCTCACAGCCTCCTACACGTTTGCTCATTCTTCCTCCTGCTCTTTCTTTTGAAAAAGAGCAGCACTTGCTCATGGTTCTCCTAAATGGCCGCAGAGTCATTCACATTACAATAAATCAAGAAATATTTTAAAATGGGTTTTGTGCAACAGTGACAAAGACATTATGAGAAACAATTTTTCTCCCTGTAAATTCATCAGCTTTACTTACTGCAACTTCCTACCACTGAAAGTACCAGTTCGCATGGCTGGTGCCACAGCAGAATACAGGAGCACTTCACTGACAGAACAAAAATCTGTTTGTATTAGCAGTCAGATCTTGGATTTCTCCATTCATCAATATAGAGCCATAATTTTCACTTCTCTCTTAGTCACACTCTTTTTTTTTTTTTTTCAGGAGGAAATGGTTCTAGCACTGCATGGCTGGGGTGTGAGAAACTGAGAGCCTCACATCTGGGGGCTTTGGAGGGGTTAGTACAGGAGCTGCAATTTGGGAAGCCTAGAAGCTTATTTAGGCTCAGTGCCAGCAGTGACCAACCCAGCTCATTTCCTCACCCTGCCAAGTGGAGTCTGATAAAGTGATGGGTCCAAGGAATATTGTAGCCGAGTTGCACCTCATAAAATTGACTGAAGTCACACCCACAGGGCCCTGCAAATGTTCCAAGTCCCAGCTGCGCTGCTCAATTCACACACGGTGTGCTCCTGCCTCACCACCTCATGATGCCTTGTTGTTTGAAACTGCAAACTCTGTCGTTTTCTAGCAGTTGTCTCACTCTTAAGTGAGAATTAACCATTTCCTTCTATTTGAAGTATTTTTAAAGATGCTTGTGGGGAAAAGGATTAACAATAAAATCATTAACATTCTGTTCAACAGAACATCAGACATCCACAGCAAGAGCCTATTTCCTCTCTCAGGAAGAGTCAGTATTCTCCTGCACATGAACTAAGCAAAGTATTGATTAGTTTGTCCTAGGAAAAAAAAAACAATCTTTGCTTTACCATCAAATGTCTTGTTTTCCCCTGGTCCACTATAAACTTCCCACAACCTCTTTCTCCTCATTTTATCTGACCTTCCCATCCACCGCCTTCTGTCAACTTTGCCAGTTTTTGGTGAACACAGGGACAAAACTGTATTTTCTCACGAAATCAAAGCTACTCCACAACATTTTGATTGCTTCCAGTCTATGTTCATGCAACACCTTCTACATGTAATCACTGACAAAGTCTCATTCAAGTCTTCTCTGCCTTGTCCTCAGCAACGCAAAGTGAGGCTTTCTGCCTTGGTATAAAAGTTGATAAAGTTCAAATATCTTCATCTCTAGGTTGTGCTTTTCCTTATTCAAGGGTTTCTTTTTCATCAGTGATTGCAGGCTCCAATCTCCCACACAGTGCAGTATCAGCCTGAAGGAATTGTTCCCACAATAAATGCCCAAACAAACGCTTAAAAAAACACCCACAAAAAAAAAAAAACAAAAAAAAAACCCACCCAATAAAACAAAAACACAAAATGCACAAAATTACAAATACCAGCCCAAATGCTGTTTGGCATGAAGCACAGCTGAAGCACAGGTAGTGTGGTGCTCAAGTTTGCAGAAAGGCAGCACATTGTCTAAGTGTTTAATGTAGCATCAGAGACTTGAGGCAGTCTCATGCTTCTGGCATTTATCATGTCCCTGGGAAGAGCTCAGTGAAGGCTCAGCTCACAGTGTGTAAGTGACTAATTCGCATTTCCAAGATTTGCAAAGACAAGCGCAAGAAACCAAAGATCATGCAAGAAACCAGACTGGCTCATAGGAAGTCATTCTGACTTCCAATGCAGTATCAGGACTTGAAAAAATCCTCCTAATGAATATTTACCCCAGGAAAAAAATCAGACCTTTATGATTTGTTCCAGTTTCTTCATTCACTGAGGATTTTTTCCAGTTGTCCTGTAGGTCTAAAGCACATTTCTGAAGTTTTTCTATTTCTCTCAAGCAATTTTTTTCAAACATTGCACATATATTACAAGTTAATTTTCAAAAATAGTTGATACTCTAAAACTGAAGTTGATTTATATGCTTGCAAATGATCAGATGCATTCACACAAGGCTACACAGCCATGCAATACATGTGATTATGCAATGGTTGCATGTATATGCAGTATTTGGTTTACTCAGTACAAAGCCTCTTTACTCAGTACAAAGAGTCTTTACTGATGCTCTGCTGACACTTTCCTGATCTATTTTGTCATCAACTTGCTCACTAAGTGAACACAAACGTTTTTTTTTGTTTCACAGCTGTTCATTAGATGATTCAGGTATCATCCCTGTGTACTCATCAGCCTTCTAGAAGCATGAGCTCTCTATAGACTATAAATCTATGAACCACAGCATATATTTTGTTCATACTTCCCTGTATTTTAAAAAAATAGATGCTGTGACACTCAGGATATCTGGCAGGAATAGATTATGTTCAGAACTTGAAGCTTTTTGTCTGTCTGGGAAAAATGGAAAGTAACTACATGTATGTATGACTGTGTCTTTGATCCCATCATTTTTTAATAATAATAGATCATAATAAATCAGATTCTGATCCTGCAAAATGCCTTTACTACACAAAATGTCCTCATTCTGGTTGTTGCCCTGGGAATCAAGCATGATGCTCAGAGTGAGCAGGGTTCTCCCTTCAGGTATGAGCGGAATCAGTCTCACATTTCCTGCCAAGGCTGGTACAAGGCTTCTTTTACTGCACAGCTTAAAAAAGCTCCCATGGAAAAATAAACAGTGCTGCCTTTTACTACACAGTAGAAGAAAGGGCACATTTTTAGAAGAAAACACCTCTAATGCAACCATTGGCACAATATATAGGTGCTTAGGCTCTGTAATAAAGAAGCAGGGGTCGTACCAATGCTTTTACAATTCTTCCTAAGGAGTGCAAAGGTGATTATGCATGAGGTCTGTCTTACTGCCCTTCCCAAAAAGATCCCCAGTTTCTCCCATGCGCCACTGCAGAGAGGAGTAGCTCTCCACTTTTTGAGAAATGTTCAGAACCTCACAGAATGAAAGTGAGGATTGAAATAAAACAATTAATTTGCTATGGTTAAAACCCTGGTTAATCCCCTTCAAAAACCAGCATTTTCAGCATCCACCACTAAAGATTGCCAGGCCTCATCACATTCTCTGACACGTGATTTGGACATTGCAACATGTGGCATTTTTGTCTATAGGGCTCCCTTAGTAAAGGGCCGAGCACATTCCAGTAAACGTTTGACACTGTCAACAGCTTGTATGTGGATGCAATCCATAGGAATTTTTCTTTTTTGCAGTTTGTTATTCACATACTGCGGGACTCCCTCAGCTTGGACTCAATGACAAACCCTTTCTCACATCGCGGACACCAAGAGGAGTGAGTCTCCAGGAAGAGGCATAGCCCCATCTCAGACTGCACAGTGTGCTGCTCTTTTTGTCCCTTTCAGCTGGCTTAACACAACAGTCACATAAATGAGTGACTATTCCCTAGCAGCAATGCAAAATCCCTGTAATAACTGCTATCATTCTAGCGTGCAAATTATACAGGAGCAATAGATTCATTCTTAGCTTCGGGATCCTCACCCCCTCTTATCAAGATGGCAACACACCGCAAAGAAATTTTTCAAATTTCACTGCATTCCCTACATTTTGCATTCCAAGACAATGCTTTCCTATCCTGCCTTCCTTATCTCCAATATCCTATAACCTCTAAGTTCTATCTGTAGCCCCAACGTTAAGTCTCTTGAGATACAAAGCAAGATTATATTCAGGTCATAAAGCAGAATATTAAGGACTAATTGTATTGGCCAAATCCCCGGAGAGCCGCAGAAGCCACACCTCCACCTAAAAGTCACGGACTCCCAGACCTGTGCTGTAACCCAGCGAGGGAAATGTGAGGACACGGCTGCAGGGCCGAAGGCACCGAGCAGCTCTCACGGATAAGCCCTTTCACACACTGACATTGGCGACACTATCGATTCCAAAAGGAGAAACAATGAAATAGACACAATCGTAGGTGCGATACAAGCGCACGGCACCAATCACATTCCCTTTGATAAAGGTGTCCCAAACTCTAAGTACGCGCAACCACGTATCCCGAGGCACCCGCAGCGCGCCGCGGTGGGTGACACATCCCCGGGGACAGCCTGGCCGCGACACGCCGCTCCCCGGGCGCTGCGGTTCGTGCGGGGAAGCGCGGCCAGCGCCTGCCCTGCCAGCGAACCCGCGCCGGGCGCCCGCTCCGGACATTTTACGGGGAATCCAGGCGTTTCTTGCCGCAACGGGCGCTAAACCCAGGGGCAGCGGCACAAAGCCGCCCCGCGCCGGCTGCGGGCGATCGCTGACAGCCGGCGCCGGTGCCGCAGCGAGTGTTCAGGGACAGCGCCCGCGCCGGCCGCGCCCGCCGCCGTTACCTGCGCGCAGGTGCGGGCAGCGCCCCCTTACCGGGCTCGTGCTCGCCGGGGCGGTCCGAGATCTCGATGACCAGGAGCTCCCGGCCCTCGGCGCTGCGCCCCACCGTGTAGATCCTGCTGATGGCGGGGCACTGCAGCCACACGGCCACCAGCGCCTCCCGCAGCTCGGCGTAGCGGTGGTACTCGAAGGAGATGCCCTCCTCGGCGCTCAGCCGCCGCCGCCGGCTGGCGGCCCCCGCCGCCGGCTCTGCCGCGGCCCGGCAGGCAGCGAGCACCGCGCACAGCGCCAGCAGCAGCACCCGCACCCGCGCCGCCATCCCGCCCGCCTGCTGCTCCGCCAGCGCCGCCGGCACCCAGCGAGCGAGGGAAGGAGGGAGGGAGNGGACCGGCCGCTCCGCCCCGATCCGCGTCCCGAGCGCTCCCGCGGAGGGCGGGCGCCGCGGGCGCGCGATGCGGGCGACAGCCTCTCAAGCTGTTGTCATCAACCAGCTGCGAAAAAAGCGCTGCGAGAGTCCGGGTGCGCGTTTTCCGCACCGCCTCATCGTTTTACGCGGTCCCAGCGGGTTAACCCACTGCCACAAACGCAAAGTAACAGAGGGCTCCATGGATGATTCCGTGCCATTGCAGGGCAACACAAATGCATTGGATTGACAGGGAAAACTATAAACCGTCATCTGTACGGTCGCTTTGCTCCTCATTTATAAGGCGTCTTTGCTGCATTACAGAAAGGAAAGGATAAAGCAAGACTTATTTTCTGATACTGACAGTACTTAGAGAGCACGCCCCAGTCTGTTCAAAGCAAATGTTCGTGTGAAGAACCGTTCACCACATATTAATAAATCAGTTTCTTCTAGACCGCAGATACTACAGGACTTCTAAAGCCGTTTTCTTTTCAACTTGTTTTCATAGGCATAGCTGTTTAGATTATATTGAAACAGCCTGTAAAGGAGGAGTTCTAAAAGCAAAAGGCTAAATGCTAAAGAACAACTTCCATATCAGGTTGTTGATTTGGGCTTTGGGTTTGTTTTTGTTTTGG
>VXAX01000605.1:424050-492659 GCA_013399835.1 Leptocoma aspasia | reverse complement strand
TTGTTTTTTTTTTTTTTTTTTTTGCTTGCTTGACTTTTTTTTTTTTTTAAGGACACAAAGACTTGCTGGAAAATTTTGAGAGGTTCAAAATTTTGAAAAGTACACATCCAATTCATCCTCCTACAACCCGAATTTTGTCCTCAATAATTTAACGAATGTTTATTCTGATCTTCTAATTTAAAAGGGTGAGCCTGTATAACACCTCCTTCTATCACCAATTAATACTGAATCAATTTTCAGGAAGATTTTTTAATAATCTTTGGTGATATTATGGACATTTTCCTAAATTGTGGGTGTCTACTTCAAATAAGGTGATAATGGACACAATCTCTTCTAGGAGAATGTTTTCACTGACCTTTAGTGATGTACCAGCTGCAAAAGTGATTTAGCATCTGAAACACAGACCTAAATGTACAACTACTGTACATAAATACTTGACTATCTGTCTCTATTTACCGGTACTCGTTACCTTCCAGGGCCCTGAATGTCAGTCCTGAATTATTTGATGTGTTTCTTCACAGCAAAAACCAAAGTTTAACCCTTCCAGTTCTCACCAGTTTTCAAGGCCAACTGGGTTGAGAAGCTGCCCTGCCCTATTTAATTCCAGGCTTACAAGTAGGCAACCACATGCAAAGGGACCTTCAGAGCACTTTTTGGAGCCTTCAACTCTTCATTCTTACTGCTAGAAAACTTTTGGAGATGCCTGTTATAGCATGTGCCATTAGCTCTGAGGTTATCACAACACTAATTTGCACTAAGTGTTTTGAAAGATTTGGACATAGAGAGACGCCTTGATATGGTCTTTTCTCTGACCAAGATCACTGTTTGAATTTAGGATCACAAAAGGGCTCTCTCTCTGACTTCTCCCCTTCCTAACAGCATTAAATGGACTACATTAAAAAAAAATTTGTTTATGACATCACACTGCTTTAGAACTATGTGCAACTTGTGCCGCCCTCTCAGTGCTCTAAATGGAACTGCAACTGACCTAACATTCAAAAGATTCACCCTCTTTAGCAGTATTGGCTACAGGCATCACACGCTAAATATTCCTTGTTTTCTTCATCACTTTTTCTTGCACTCAATATACAAAATAAACAAATCTGCTGATGCTGATTACATTATCATTTTCTGGGAGAACTTTCTGATCCAAAAGGCCTCCCTTTTGTTCTTTGTAGCAACTGTCATTGGTTTCTCTTCTAATTTAATTGACCAAAATACATCACTAAAAAATACAAATAGGCTGGGAAATCATGTATTTATTTTCATCTCCTTGAGCAGTGAATTCCACTAAATAAAAGTAGTCTCACACCTAGATCTGAATGGATTTACTTCTGTCTTAATAATTATTCACCCCCTCTCTTAAAAAACTTAAGACAATGTATGCTTATAAAAATACATGCATATCTTATGTAAAGCAGGGTGGTTTATATACTATCAAATATTTGAGTTCACACATACTAATCTGTTTTTAATAAGGGATTAAAAAACAATGTTTAAATTCTCAGACAGCATAGGAGCATATGCAGAACTGAGTAGGAGGAATAAATTGATGTCTTCCCTTGTATCTAATCCTTCCTCCTATTTTCCATAGTTCAGGGATGATTATCTTCAAAGGACAAATTTCCTTGAAATATGGGAAAAGTTTTGGCACTTGCCTCAGTCTCCAAGGGATGCTTCAACCCCAAGGGCATTCCCAGCCTATAAGCATAACCAGGCACCTGGGCATGGCCTTGTAAGCTGATACTAAGGAGAGCAGTGAGTAGAGCACAAGTGCTCCAGGAAACCTACTGAAGAACAGATTTTAAATCTGCTTTACCTGTCTCTTACATCTGAATATGGTGCAGCAAATAGCAAGTTATATTTTACTAACAGACACAGCCTAAATGACTTGGTAATTACAAAAAAAATTAATTAACATTTCCAAAAGTAGTTATTTATAGACAAATCTACATGTACACAAAACATACATATAACACTCATATATATTTACAGATTACTTCATTCCTTTGGCCAAACAGAATTTGCTGATTCAAATTTTCCAATACTTTTGACTTGCCTGAATTTGTCTTTTTCAGCAAATCATTATTCACCAGGAAGCATACATTTTCCAAAATAAACTCACACTCACAGAATTTTGCTTACAAGGCTTACAAGTCTTTGCACATTTTTTTATTTGTGTAACAAGACAAAAAGGCTAAGTCAACTATTTTCTTTTATTATTCAGAAAGATAACCCTAAATCTATGTCCATTACAAACAACTGAAGTACATACAGAACATCAAAGATCCTAAAAACGCTCTATGATTGACAACAGATGTTTGCATTGTTAATAACAAACTACTGCTAATACATACACCATGGAAGCACTAAATTTCTCTGGTTTGTATTTGGAAAGAAGTTTTAATGATAGGAATAAAATTACTCCAATTAATTTAAAAGAGAGAACAGTTGATCTCAGCATTGACAAACTAGGCAAAGAGATAGAGATAACTGTAAGATTTTACAAAACTTACCAGAGTGCTGATTATATTCCCATATACTACACCTGACAGCTGTGGTCACTTGAAGCTGTGTCTTCTAGGCAGAAGCATTTATTACCAACCTTCAAAATGTGTTGCACAACTCAGTGGCTCTATTTCTTGGATAGACTTGTAAAACAGGGTTGAGATATAGGAAGTTAAGGCTTTTCCAGTACCTAGAGGTGATTAACGTAAGGGAGGGCAAAAGAAATACCAACCCCAACAAAAAATGTAATAATAAAAATACAGACAAGTCCTTTACATAGGAGGTTACACAGAGGGAGAGGGAAAAAAACCCACCCACCTTCCAAATTGTTTACTGCAAGACCAAATCTTTTATTGCCTCCAGCTGTTAGATGACTCACACATGTTACTGAAACCCAACCCTATCAGGTATTTAGAACTATTCTATTGTTGGGTGGTGACCATCCTATATATGTAACAATTCTGCATCGATGCTCTATAGACTGCAACTTAAATTTCATACAGAATGTATTTGACATTTGCACCTATACTAATGGCAGTGACTTATTGCTGCCTCTTGTTCAAGTTTGCAGGAGCAAGAACTGCTCCTGGGGTGATGCTAGGTCCTGGATACTGGGCTGGAATGCTGTTTCTAAGAGATGCTATTGCTTGGCTATGGTGCCAAGTACTCACACAGAGAACTGCCATGCAGGATCATTGTGAGAGCTCGAAAAGCTGGCTGATAGGGCTTTTTAAAAGTGGTGAATCATGATCTTAGAGAAGCATTCTTCTGGTCTTCCCCAGGGACTGGTATTTCAAGTTCAAGGGTTAATTTATTCAGTGATTACATAAATGTGAATCATAACTGATTAAAATGTGTGGATGACAAAGAATGGTGAATAATAAGACTATAGCAGCTCTGGAATGTGATTTACTTGGTAAGTCAAGCACATTTAAATATTTCAGAGCAGCAAATTGTGAATTACACTTAAGAACAAGAAATGTAAAACACAGATTACAGTCTGGCAAGCAGCACTGCCAGAAGCATTGAGAGATCACTCAAGATAGGTAATGACTGTATTTTCCAGTGCAATGCTTAGACAGAAGGATAATGATTAAGTGGGAGTATGTGATTTTATCACAAGGTGATCTTAGAGACCTGGACACACAGTTCTGGTATCTACAGCTGAAACAAGACTGAAAATTCAGAGGCAAGCCACAGAAGTGATTTGAGAAACAGAGGGAATGCCTTACCCTGGAGGATGATACCATCTGGTGAGCTGGTGAAAAGTTAATTGAAAAGTGATTTGACTACTGTATTTACTACCTTCACAGACAGAAAATTATAGCAAGAACTGATGACACAAAGTTGCCTTCTCCCTGGACCTGCCAGTTACAGGTTTCAATGAATGAGATGTGCCAGAGGGGTGCAGCTGCCAGAGCAAGAGAGGCAGCCATAATTGGGGCAGAAATTTGGAGGCAATTAACCAGACACTGTAGTTAACAATCAGTAGCCATAATGAAAGCTTCAATAACATAATTTTTCAACAAAAATGAACATTAAAAATCTAGAAACATATCACAGTGTAAAAAAAGTTATAAAACCTGCAGCATAACTCTTTGAGGAAAATAAAAGAAGTCATATAATCTTATAATCATAATATCAATCAATATTTAATAGTTTCTGGCATGCTGTGCTGTAGTGTAAAATAAACCACCTTATTTTGTATTTCACATCAGCTGCCAAAAGCAGTCAATTATTTTGCAATCCCAATCATTATAGTTTATAATACTTTTCAAGTTTCCATGGGGTTTTTCACATTAACTCCAAGAAATTAATTCATGGTTTACATAGGACTTAATTATTGTCATATCCTAAGGCAAAGTACAAGCTGTTATTTCCCACAGATGAGCTTTAATTAAACTAAACTGTATTTTCAGGAAAAGACAATGTAGTGGAAAGTGTTCCTCCCCCACTTATTCCCCTGTGCTACCATATTTAAGAGTTAAATCTGTCTCCTTGTTGAAGAAGATAAAGGACAACTGATTGTGTAAGGCTTTTTGGTGCATTGTGAAGACCCAAAACAGTTAACCTATATGTTTATCTTTTTTACTATTGCACAAAAACCTCTTTGTTTTCAGATCTGCACATACTCCATAGTCTCTCTCACAAAATATGGGGAGAAAAAAAATCAGTAAAGTCTTATTTAATAAAGGCCTAAAATCTAAAAAATGGAATTTCCTAACACAATTCTTCATTTGCATAAAAGACATGAAGTAATGAGGTAAGTCATTTACTCCCTGGCATCACATTCAGCAATAAATACAGGGTCCTACACTTGAAAAAGCAGTGGTGTGGTGGTAAAATGCAGGTGCATCCGAGTCCTGAAGAAAACAAACTTGTGGGTTTCAAATGCAAGTTCCTGTGTTGAGAGGTCCAGCAGGCACATTTTTGTTCCACGAAAATAAATTTATAAAGCACAGTTTGCATAATTCTCTAGGGATTTGTTAAAGAAAGATCAAAAGCAATGATGTGATCACATGGTACACTAAGGATGTACATAAAATAACCCAAAAAACTAAAATAGCAATGAGTGTCAGAAAAACACGGATTCAACTAAATTTAGAAGGTCCAAAAAACCCCCATGCACACTCCCCCAAATGATAGTGTGTTAAAACTGCATTCTTTATTTCTAAACCTCTCGAAGAATGGAATATACATTACAACTTTGTAAGTCAATCCCATCATGTTTTTAGCACTCTGCTTCAGCTTTCCAATAGCTGAGGAGACACCAAGCTTTTACAAATACCTTTACTGGGATATTTAAGCAAGTGGCTCCCAGTTGTGCATAATTTTGTGGCAGTGAGCGGAGGCATAAGCCAGCAGGCTGAGCACAAACGAGTAGAATGATGTTCACAGGGAAAAGCTGAAGCTCTGAAAGCTCCTTGTATTTTTAGGCTAATGCTTCAGTCAAATAAAGCAAAGTATAGCTGCAGCTGCAGGATGGGAGTGGGAGTTGACAAAGCAGAGGATAATGGCCATCTTTGAAATCTGATTAAAGAGGTTGCTTCCACCATGGAGAGTTCAGGCGGGCAGTGCATATGGATTCAGCAAGGCTTAAGTACCAGTCCCTGCTAAAAACTGAACAATACAGGGATTTCAGCTTCTGTTCTCCTGCCATAGTCAAATATATATGTTTTTACTTCTTTTTAGAGGGAAGGGGAAAAATACTGAATTTCAACGGGGATACAGGTAAAGAAGTAAAAGCTTCTACAAAACACATACAGAAGAGGAATCTGAACTACTTCCACATCTTAAGCAATATTTGAGTCATTCTGCATGTCATTAACACCTTGCTTTTTGTTAGAAGGCTGATCTCATCTGCACTTTCACTGGATTGTCTGTTTTGATCGTTATACCAGACTGCATTGAGGCAGCACTAAAATTCAGGTGTGGTCTTGAGTAAGCAAAACACTGTCAAGTCATCTAAGGGACTTGTCGAGTAGATGAAGTGGTATTTGGAGTCTGAAAAGCAGCTGACATGACAGTACAAAGTGGAAGATCTTTTAAGGGTTTAAGACCTTCTCAAATACTTCACTGTTATTTCCTGTGCAATAGACAAATACTTATGGTAGATTCAAAAATATTAGACTACTGCTTCTGTAACTAGTGCAACTCAAGCAGCAGATTTTGAGATTCTAGCTTGTGATAAAGCTGGAGCCTGAGAATGCACTCATCCCAAAAGATGTTGCTACATTGAGCAGTCATGTATCCAAGTCCTTCAAAACAAAAGCCAGCAGAATTTGCATGTTCTGTTTCCATTCCTTACTGCTGCCTCTGTAAGTAGTTTAACAGATGGCACTGCTGCAAACCATCCTAACAAATAATACTTCTTCATTAAAGAGATGAAGAGTACGACCCTGTATCCTACATGGTTTTATCACACCTTTGTGTTTAAAAGCATATGAGAAGTATAATACACGCATCAAACCAAACCACGTTTATTTCATCAGTCACAAGTGCAAATATAGCAACAAGTCAGATCAGCAAATTACAACACAGAGAAGAATGTAATGTAAATGCTAAGTACACTGACAGACCAACTTCAAGAGAGCAGCAAAAAACAGTGTCTTCAAATAAAAATTTCTATTCTTTTTACCTGTAATCTAAAATAAAATAATAAATCTAGATCAGGAATGTCTCTGATAGCTCGTGTTTAGCCAGGTATTCTGTTATTAGCAGTTCACATTATCCAGTGTGCAAAAGACCTGTCCAAGCTTCCTAGTAACAGACGTTTTGGTTTTAAGCAATTTTTACCCAATATTTAAATAATACAGTGCTGATGCTAGTTAATAACTTCTGCTATTTGATATTATAAATTTAAGAATATATATTTTAAAAAGCTAAGACCAACTTCAGTGTACATACGTAATTCTACCTGGATCCAAAAATGGGCAACATTATAGATAAAACTGATTTTTTTTTCTTGTCAAAAAAAAGATAGACACAAATCATCTCTGTTTTTTTCCATCATCTTTAAATCTGTAGTTAAAATATATGCAGTACTTATGTACAAAATAGAAAACATTCCCATTAGAAAGATACTGCAGTTCAATTAGCTGTTTTTCCCTACCTCTTAGTAGCCAGGGAACAAGATTTATGCTAAACACCCAATCACTATTTTGCCTTACAGAAAAGCAAAAGTTGACTTTTACACTGGAAATTTAGTTAGCCTTCTTCTTTGTTATGCTTTGTTTCTTCTTCTCTTTTTCTTGATAGGCAATGAATTGAGAGTCTGTACCAAAGAGTCTGTCCCACCATGTGAAGGTCGAGGCGTAGTTGCCAATAAAGTTCATGTGATGGAAGTCATGGAAACGGGCCCCAGCATAGAAAGGCACCAAATGAAGAGGATTCAGCGGGACATCGTAGCCACTACAGGGCAGGAAAAAAAGAAAAGCAACTAGGTTAAGGATTTTTCTGAGATAAAAAATACAAAATATAGACACTAACTTGTCATTTTTATGAAGAAGAAAAACATTTTATAGTATTCTAAGGTTCTATGGTAATGACTATAATACTGACTTAACATGGAAACGAGTTCCCTCCACTCCAAGCCAAATGACTCTGTAAATAATCCCACAATGGCTTTGGCACTTGCTTTTCAGCTCAGTTTACAAGGCAATATAAAAAAATTTTAAGCAGGTAACTTAAAAAAGTCACAGTGGCTGCCTTGCTGCTGGCTTAGCCATTTTAACTAGGAGTGGCTTTAGGAAGGAGGAACAAGAAGTAACATTAAGTGCCAGCTATGGCCATCAGCACAGCAGCTCATCAGAGAGCACCTCAAACCAACAATCATTGTATGCCTACTCTTATTTTCAGCTTACTCCAAGTTCTTCAAATATTTAAAATCCAAATATATGACTGAAGTAAGATTAAAAGCAGAACAGTGTGCGCTAGAGGGATTCCAACTCCTTTGCTTTGTAGTACTGGAAAGCCTCTTACCACCACCTAGTGGGGAGACTGCAAGGCAATTCACTATAAACCCCTCATGAGGAGAACAAACTAAAATGACAATTATAATAGGAAATCCATATTTTATATCAATGAGTTTATGGTATGTCACAACATATACTTTGGGACGTCTACAAGCAAAACATGACTAAACCTGGAATGCTTTATACCATGAGTTTACTGGTAGCTTATGCACCACTGAAACACCCAACACTCAACTTGCAATAAGACACTGTCTGCTTCATAATGTATTTACAAATACAAGATCAAGTGTTAATGCTACCATTTCAAAAATAAACTCCTAGTGTCCCCTGCCTCTTGAACACAGGAAAGAAAAGTTCATTCATGTGTAGATGAACTAAACTAACCCTACTGGGATTTGCCCTAAGATTCTGAAGCCAAATTTGAAATAAGTCAGTTCTACTACAGGGACAAGAAGTCTTGTCCTTTTTGTTCACAACAAACAAACAAACAAACAAACAAACAAACAAACAAACAAAATGTATGCACTTGTTTTAAAGACAGTCAGTGGCCACAGAACATAAAGTTTCTCTTGAGCAAGAAAACAGTCTGACAAAATATTAAACAGAAAGAACTCTTGGCTGGAATATCACCTTTTGTAATTGATTTTTGGTGTTCCAATATGCATAAGATCACCTGCACACCAAATATCAATAGCCAGACATCAGGCACCTAGCTTCTCTAACCCTCCTTGAGATGCTCTAGCTGATTGTCCGCACTCTTATAATCAGCAAGACCTGCTGCTAACACTACCTCAGAACAGAAAAGAGTGGCAACTCCCTTGGTTGTCTCATTCTTTGTAAGACACAGAAACGCATTTTAGTGCAAAATAAAAAGTACATCTCAGTGACAGAGACAGCTGAGCTTGAGGCGGACATAGGGACAAGAGACAAAACAATTATTAAGAAGCAATGAGCATCTCACCTGTGCACATCAATGGTTTCCATCAAGCGACAGATCACCCACGCCCACAGAAGAACCACGTGGTTACAGAAAATAACAATTCCAATAAAAAAGCCAGCTCCAAGGATGAGTGTTTCCAGAGGATGTGCATATTCTGCTTGCATTCCAAATGGAGACTAGACAGAGATAACAGACAGGGAACAGTCACCATTTTCAGTTTTATGTACTCCCAAATCAGAAACACCATTTTGCAATACTCTCCCTTTCCCATTACCCTACAAGACTACAACAGGACAAAGAAAACTACGTTGTGGGCAAAGGGAATGATTGAGCAAGGGCCGTAACACACATATTTAGCTCCTCTTTGGTAAAAAACAGTATTTCAAGGTCATAAGGATTATCACTCAATTAGTGATTCCAAACACTTCACTATTAGTTGAAAAATTGAAAACTTTTATTTAGTCTTACCATCACCTCAGGTCAAAGCGTTATTTCAGGAATATTACAAGTGTTTGGCAAGCTCCTATCAGCTTTGCTATACATCCAGTCTTGGAAGCAGAAGAAAGAAGGAAGCCAAAATATTCTCAGAAGCAGGACTCACTTAGAAGTTTATTATCAAAATAAAAATTAAAAATCTCTCATCTTTGATCATTTTTTAAAATAAATTTGTACCCCTCAAATGTTATTTTGAGATTGATATAAAACATTTTCTCTCATATACGTATATACACACACACCAGTCATTCCTACATTTGGTTTAGCAAAAAAAGACATTCCAAAGAGTTTTCAGTCATAGAACACCATACAAAGAGAACAGTTTAAAAATTCTTATCCTAATGCTGAAGGTTATAAATACAAGATCATCAGAAAAAAATGAAGTCCAATTTGTGTTAAGGGATACTTTAAAAATATCTCTAAAACTGTCAAGAAAAGTTTTTAATCAAACAGCCATTAAGCTACAGATCACTTCTGTGAGAACTGCTAACCACTCTCAAGAATAATGACCAAAAGCTGCTCCAGCTAGAGACCTGAGGGGCTGCCAAGAGCAAGCAGAAGAGAGCAGCTGCTGCTGCAGATGTCTGTACATATGCATGCATCAATCCATACCAAGCTCCTCAATTGTTGGCAGCATGCATAAAGCATCCGTGACCCAGCAGCTTGCAGTTTCCTTTTGGCACAGTCTAGGTTATACACAGCAGCACAGAAATGCACAGCACTGACTCCTGGGCTCCACAGGCAGTGCCCCCTAAACACAGCAGTATCATCTGCAAAGTGCAAGCATTGCTGGATCCTACCTGGCTCCAGCCAAGTGTGGTTCATTGCCTGGTGCTCAACACCAGCTCCAACTCCATTAAATGCAGAACCACCCTAAATGTGTACTCTCTATATATTTGTGTATCTGAATTGCCCAATGGGCTACACTAATTCCAGAGGCCCACATCCAGAGCTGCAATCCCTTCCTTGAATCAAGGAGATGATGCACACACCTGGGTTGTGCAAGAGCTGCCTGTCTGGTCACGTTCTGGGGATTCATATGCTCTGGGTAACAGCCTGTGTGGTGGGGAACTGATGAACAACCAAATCCAGACATCTGCTGCCTCCCTTCCCCTAGCAATGAGACCTATATTTTAAAATATAGGTCTGCATTTTTAAAAATCAGCTTCACATCGCTCACAGATACAATCAAACTTCAGCAAGAATGTGATCTTTCATTTCACTGCAATGAAATCAAATTACAGGAGGTGTTTTCAGAAACAAAATGGATGACTGTTCTTGACAAAGTGCCCAAGAAAAGGCATCTAACCACACTGTCAAAGGAATGCAAAATTCTTAGGCCTTTCAAATAAGATGTTTAAGTAAGTTCTATGAAACATATACTAAAAGCTATTATTAAAGAAAAAAAATCAAGTAATACATACAACAAACTCATGGTGAACCTTATGGATATACTTGTATATTCTCTTGTGATGCAGCAATCTATGCAGAAAATAGTGCCAGGCATCCTCAATCACTGCACATCCAAAACACTGGGCAACCAGAACACACCTTTAAAAAGCAGAAAATCTATTAGTTATAGAAAGTACTAGCAGTCATACATCCTGAAACAGCTCTCCAAGAAAGATGACCTTCTGTGATAAAAAAACTACTATTGGTGTGGGGGGTAGGGGACAAGGGGGCACTTATAGCTAATCCAGCTTTGTTCAAAAGTCCATCAGCTCAGTGCAAGAAAAGAAGACTGTGAAGGTGGTACATTCTCTCCTTTGAGGAACACTCTACTGCTATGATATAAAACAAGG
Organism: Leptocoma aspasia; assembly: GCA_013399835.1. Lineage (NCBI taxonomy): Eukaryota > Metazoa > Chordata > Aves > Passeriformes > Nectariniidae > Leptocoma > Leptocoma aspasia. The sequence continues at coordinate 481,440 of VXAX01000605.1, read as the reverse complement.
TGGAAGGTAGAGATACTTAGGAGGAATAAAAAAATTTAGAAAAACCCCCAGAAAGTCCAACATTTAACCCACCCCACCACGAATCTTGCTTTGCTTCCATAAACTCCCTCCTAATCCCCCTTCTCTCCTAAAGATTAGTACAGCTTGGGGCGATTTAAAAAAATTTAGAAAGTTCTAATTAGCTCTTACAGCAGCTAAGCATCAAATGAAGGATGATTAACAAATACAGTTTACATTGCTAAAAAATTATTTCCTATTAGAGTTGACAACACTAGTTGTTAAATATTCTGCCTCCAGCTGTGTGTAGCTCAGCATCACCATATCAGAAAAATCTACGCACCATCTCGGCATCTCTTCCCACCCATACGGGATGTTAAAATACTCTGTGAAGTAATAGGTACCACAAATCAGGGGAAGCTGAATGAAGAAGTGATTGAAGAGGAGGGTTTTGAAACACTTCCACTGTTTTTCCCATGTTTCTGGTTTATCCTAAAATGAAGCAGAAAGAATTGGTTGTATTACATGCTTCTGTTTCTGGCAAGTGAAGTGCTCCAAAAAATCATTTGGAGTCAGTTTAATTTCACCTTGGAAGACAGATGCCTTCCAGTAATACAGATTAATTTAGGCAACACAAATAACATGGGACTGGATTCATTTTTATTAAAACCTCATTTTTCTAGCCTAGCGTTTTAAGATAAGCTGTCTTGTCAGTCACCTCCAAACTGATTTTGTTTTTTCAGTGTTTATAGTTAGCAGGAACAATTCATACTCAACAGTTTAACACAATCCAAGTTTGCTTTCCTTCTTCATGCCACATAATGCTTTTCCATTGCTAAAATAATACAAAGAGAGGCTGAAGATACAAGCTTGTGAAGAAATGTCTTGAAAACATTCAGTTTTTTCAGGGAGACATTCTACCAACTACTGCAATAAATTCAGAAGCTGGTGTTATTAATTTCTAATTCAAATTATAATGACCTGGGGGAAAACAATGATCTTTAGATACTGGATGTGCTTTTGCCTCCAATTAGAAGTGTGCAATCCATCCCAGGCTTTCTTCATTGTCAAAATATTTCAAAATCCTTTCAAGACAATGTGCGTAGAGGTACTTTGAAAAAGAGCACTGCTATTAAATAAGCATGCTATGTTATTATTTTATACTACTAAGGCACACCTCTAACACCAGATGCCAGAATTCTATTCACCTTCCCCTGCTGATACAAAAACTATGCGTTTAAAACTTGACTAACAGTAAGACTGACATACCCTTTCCTCTCTTTAGCACCATGGTGAAAAGCATAACCCTTCCTCAGGAAAAAAACCTCCTTTCCCAAAATCCACTTCTCTTTCTGTCCTCATACACAGAGTAATTTTACTTTGTTGTTTCCAGGATGTCCAAGTGACAGATGAAATGGAACCATATACACTGACAACCAGGATACTGTGATTATATGCTCTGCCTGATAGGTTCAAAGACAAGTCAGTGTATACTTCACACCTTTCTCTTACCTGTTGAATTTTATACTTTTGCATGTATGGTATAAACTGAAAGATAAATCCTGGTACACAGAGCAAAAAGTATGAAACTTCATGAACTATAAGTGATCCCCAAGTCGCAATCTGGAACTTTGTGTAGTTATCCAGCATGTAATTCCAGGCATTTTTAAATGGTTGCTGCAGGGGGTTGTCGGGTAAGAAAGAGTCTATATATTCCACTGCCAGGTAAGCAGAGTTCAAGATATTAACGCTGTCATTCATGGCCATGGTTCAATCATAAAACATCACAATTACAGTTCTTCTGTAGTTGTTTGTAAGCAACCTGCACATTTTGAGAAAAATTCAATAAACAGAAGTTAATCTTCAGAGAGAAAAAAAAAAAAGCATTACATGATACAGTCATTATCTAGTTTTACAGTAAAAGCTGAGAAAGGACAGGAAAGACAGATTCCCTTCATAAAGAATAGCCTAAGAGAATAAAGCTTTAGATTGGTTTGAGAGGCAAACCAATTTGAGAAGCAATCAGCTCCTAGGTTCTGAGATTATGTCAAGGGAGCAAAAGGATAAAGCAGTATTAATTACTAGCCAAATTTATTTCAAGGTTTTCACAGGATAATTGTATTCTATACTAAAAGAGCAACAGGAATTCAAAAAAGACAACACATTAATTAACTGTGCTTTCTTGATTATCCAGTCCTATTTTTCTCATGGCTCTGAACCAAAATCCCTGCAAATTACATCAACACTGCAGTTACCTTGAGGCAATCTACGTTTCCCTCAGTAATGGACTTTTCCTCACAGCTCCCAAAACCACAGAGGGTGCACTCCTGCAGGTGCCCTGAACTCGTGCCACTTCCACAGACTAGGCTCCTTGTTGGTTTGGAAGGGACCTTTAAACATCACTTGCAGTCCAACCTTCTTGGGATGGGCAGGGACATTTTTCAGGACATTAAGTAGCTCAAAGCACTATCCCACCTGGCCTTCAAACACTTCCAAGGATGGGGCATACACAACTCTTCTGCTCAACTTGTTCCAGTGTCTCAGCACTCTCATTGTAAAAAATATAATACTTAAGCCAAATCTAAACCTATCCAATTTTTAGTTTAAGACCGCTGCCCTGTGCTTTGTCACTACGAGCCTTAGTAAAAAGCCCCCTTTATGTACCACAGTATAGTGTCCCTGGAACCTTCTCCAGGCTGCACAACCCCAACTCTTCCAGCCTCTCCCCACTGGTGATGTTTCCTCTGACCATTTCCAGTGCCCTCCTCCGGACCCCTTTACCAGGTCCATCTTCCACTCTCACACAGGTTTGCAATTCACAGGCCAGAGAACACTGGTTCACCCCCAGCTGGTGCACTTAGGCTAAGTCCGACACAAATCACAGAACCGCAGGCTGGAAAAGAGCTCTGAGATGCCATGACTGTGACCCACCTATAACCTATGACCCACCACCAAGTGCCACATCCAGTCTTTCCTCAAACACCTCCGGGGAGGGTGACCGCATCACCACTCTGGGCAGCCCATTCCAATGCGTAATTACCCTCACACATAAAGCAGCGTGCCAAGTATCCAACAACGTCAGATATCGTTTTTCTTTCTTAGTAACAGCATCACGATGCTGACACTTCCTATTAACAGCAAAAGCATCGCAGCAGACGCCACGGCAGCTCACAGCCCGAGCTCCTGGGCGGACGGACGCGCAAGGCAACGGAACCACGGCCGCCACCCCTGAATAGGCCGCCGGGGAGCCCAGGAGCCAGCGCCCGGGCTGCACCGGGGCTCTTCCGTCCCGCCCGGCCCTGCCACGCCAGGTGGCCAGCACACGCAGAACGCCGAGGAGAGACGGGCTCCCTCGGGGAGCCTGCACTGCGGCACCCGCAGCCCCGCACCGGCACCCGCAGCCCGGGCGGCGCCCCCCTCGCCCCTCACCTGCTGTTGTNGCCCGGACCCGCTGCCCACCTCCTCCCGCCGCCGCGCTCCCCTGCAGGAGCGGGTGTCACCCCTGCAGGGGCCTGCGCCCGCTCCCTGCTCCCGCGTTAACGGAAAGAGTGAAGTACACAGGCATGTGAGATTGAAGTGTCGTCATGGCAGCAGCGGCCCACAGCCGCATTCACGGGGTGGCGTCGTGCGGGTGACAGTGTACAATTCAAATAAAAGGTTCCCGTTCGAAGCCTCGCGCCCCACCGTGCGTCACTCCGCACATGGAATTCGGGCACCTGCGTGACTCCCAGCCCTGTCACCAATGTCACTGCTCAGACGCTTTCACGGGAGGCCGGTGGTGACCATTCCTGCACTCATGGACAGCCACAGCTTTCGGAAACAGACCTGCGGCAAACGGTGATGACTGGTTCCTAAACCGTAATAATTCCCAATTCCTTGGCATTCAGAGCTTTAGAACGCAGCCGCTCCCCACTCTCCCCCCGCCCCGGTTTATTTCACTGATTATTTGGTTTGAGACTTGTATTGAGAAACACAAGTTTTAAGCGACCTGTTGGCATTAGGAAACAATGTACAAACTTTTATTTGAAGAAAATGTCTCAAATATGACAGTAACTTTGGTCATGTTAAAAGGAGGCCATCCAAGAACAAATAAAAATGTGCTGCTTTATAAGCATGGCCATATACAGTGTATTCAGATATTGGCTAATAGAAGCTGAGATTACACGCATAAACAGGCCTTTGTACCATGCAAGTTCAACGCAATTGCATACATTCACTATAAATTTTCAGTTATTGTCATGCCAAATCACCTTTTGGATATAAAGGTAAAAAAGAAGTAACATCTAAATGTGACCAAAATCGAACAGGAAAAAAAAAAACCCTGTAAGTACAGACAACATTTTTATTAAAAAGATACTGAAATTACACCTGCTCAAGAAGTGTTAAACCGTCTCTGATCTCCTTCAGCGGGAATTAGTGTTAAGCATTGTTACATATCAAAAAATACATCTCTGTTTTACAACATAGTACTGACATATTCAAAGTACTGTGCCAAATTATAAATAGTAAAATCAGGTTTTGAAGAGTTTCAATAGAGAGCAACTTATGCTCACACAAACATATGCACGTAGTATAGTTATGTAACAAAAGTTTTATAAAAGGAAACAAATGTACCCCATGCCAGTTTGAATTACTGAAGTGGGATTCAGTACCTACAATGAAGACTGACAGTTCATTTCCTTAAATATATTTATTAGTCTCTGGAAAAAATAAGACAAAAATTTACTTTCACCAGAATACACACCATTCTTCACTCACAATCCGTGTCTCGGTCATGACTGACAGAAGTCGGTCCTTATGAAAGTGTTGGGTTTTTTTTGAAGACCTTCCAATAAAAAAAATGGTCCACCAGACTTCAAAAGTTCAATCAGCTTCTGCTCAACTGCAGAATAATCCTACGAATTGCTTCTACCTAGAGTAATCTTCATCATCTGTCATCTGTAATTGTAGACAGTCACATCTTCCACTGTGACTCAAGGTGCAGCTACAAGTAGAGAAGTGCTTAGATACTCAGTCACTTCAAATACACTTGTTGAAAACTGCTTCTAGTGCATAATCAAGTTGAAAATCCCTTCACTGATCATAATGGTTTGTCAATAACTGTAACACCTAGAGGGAGGGGGAAAAAAAGGGATAAATCTTTAGGCAGTATTGTTTTTAAAATCATGAAAAAAATTTTATACAATACATTGCAATTAGCATTTAACTAATGTACATTGTGCACCAGCAACAATGTACATATTTTTCCCTAACTTCTCTTTGACACAAAGCTGTCTGAATCAATGCAAAGTTCTGAAAGTTTCTGTGACTTGATAAAACCTGTGACTAATCAAGTTTAATTTTGCTATCAGTGAAATATATCCTTAACATTCACTTAAATAACTCATTTGAAAAACTGCAGTTATTGAAGGAAAAGATTCCTGAAACAGCTCATTTTCTAAATATCAAATCCCAAAGAACTTCAGAATTGGACCCCTTAGACAGAGACACACATTTCTTGTTAAAAAAACTGGTCATACCAGAATAATCTTTCTGACTCACCATTTATGTACTAAATCCTTCTTGAGTACTCTTTAATGCCATTTTTTTTTCCTTGTAGTGAATAATTATTTGAAGTCATCCTTCAAAATGTACCATCAGATCTTCCTACCCATTTTATTATCTTAGGTTTTACCTTAGACAAGAGTCTGTTTGGATGCTTTGTCAACTGTTATAATTTTAAAGTCTATTAAAATATCTTAAGTCTATTAAAAATGCCTTACCAGCATAGCTCCTTCCTGTACTCATACAAGATGACACAACCGTCCATTTATCAGTTGTTGGATTATAATACTCCACCGTTGATAAATTACAGGAACCGTCATCTCCTCCAACTACATACAACAGACCATTTACAGCACAAACACCTAAAAAAGGGCAGGAAACCAGAATGAAAATTAGTAACTGACTTATACACCTCCCCCCAAAAGCATGTTTTTTGTGAAAGCAGCAGAAATCCAGGTACATGCCATTCACAATCGACATTGGCACAATTTTAGTCATTGTTGCACATACCTGCATTCCTTCTGCACATGTTCATGTCTGCAACCTGCTTCCAGGTACTGGCAATGGGGTCAAACACTTCAACACTTTTTCTTACCAAAGGACCATCATGACCACCTACTGCATACAATAAATTGTTTAACACACCAACACCTGCAAACATATGAAAATACCCAGAATTAACCAGAGAATTATTTGAATGATACAAAGGAGAAACAACAAGTATGTCAGCTAACATAAATCCTTCATTAAGTCAATGTTGGAAACTATTTCAGAAAACATTTGGGTCAGGATGCATTAAAGCAGAGAGACAGTAACTGCAGCAAGACACTGATAAAATGCCTTGCGTGCCCATCTACCATATTGCAGCATACAAAGACCAGAGCTGTTCTGCAACAGAAGATTTAGAAAATTTTGGACAAAAAATGACGTGCAGGAAAATGAGGCTTGTTGAAATTCCGGACTAATTAGAAGTGACAGTAAATGAGACAATGTGCTCAGCCAGCGTAACGGAAATCTGACAAGATGATTAAGTGTAAGTGAACTTTTAGAAAGCAAAAATTGTGCAGTACAGAGGATAAAAGCTGAATGGATAGACATTATACAATAGGGATGTTTCCACTGAAGTGTTGGAATACCTTGTAAACAGATGGAACAGAAGTAAACAGTTAGCAGTGAGTACCTTCTCTGGGATTTGAAGAACACCAAGCGTCTTTGAACCAAGCTTCAGTTATCAAAATATCCAAAAGGATATTAAAGGATGTCCTTTAATCCTAAGGGCTCCTTTACTTTACAACAAAAGTTTATCAATCTGTGAGCTTGAAATGAAGGTGTGAGTAAAGCTAGTTCTATCTACTTGCTGTTTGGCCTGCACATATTGAAAAGATGGAAATGAGGGAAGCAGAAAGAAAGGCCTGTTTATTTATTCTTCCCTTTGTGAAGCATTATTAGAACCAAAACATAATAAATTCCAGAAATGTAGGGGGGTTTTTTTTGCATTAAAACTTCTGAGTGATGGACAATAAAGACAACTAAAAAAGCACTTCTATGAAAGTATACCGGGAAATCTAATAAATGCCACATTTAAGACTATGAAACTCAAAGCAGAGATACAGATTTGCAAATATACCTCAAAAAGTATTCCTGGAAAAGGAACCACTTAAAATATTTTTAAAGGGAAACAACAAATATGAATGCAAAAAGTCAGAGAAGTCCCTCAAAGAAAAGAAAAATATTAGAGGTTGAAAAAAAAAAGGAAAAAAAAAAAGAAAAAGAGAACCCTGAGACCTTAATAACCAACTGAAATATCTTTAAAACATATCACTGATTTTGTATTTAAGATCCATTTCTATATATGGAGAGAAACGACTCTTACTGAAATGACTAAATTTTCTTACTAAAGAGACTTATTTTAGTAATTAAAAGAAGAGAGAAAGGAAACATGGAAGCTAATTGATACTGTAAATCTGAAAAATAGCTTCTTGATAGGACACTCTTATAAATAATGCTATTTAGAGCTGTATCAGTGATATTCACTATTAGCATTTCCCTATATCCTTCCCAGTTAATTTAGTTCCTCTTTTATTGCTATTATTTCTAGCTATCATGCCACAGTATAGTATGACAACTTTTCTTTTTCCCATTCTGATCATACTTTATTAGACAGGACAGTACAACATTCATCTTTTGTAGAATTAAACATTACAGAGCTAGAAGGAGGGCTAATATTTTCAGTTTAAGTATGGGATGTGATATAAATCCCCCCACCCATACTTTTGATAGAGTTACTGGCCTTTCTGTTCAGTGTGTAGAGCTTTCCCTCTGCCACATTGCCACTTTTTTCTTTCATAGCTCCTTATTTTTAATAATGTCCTCCGTTCCTCCACGATGCTTCATTTTCCCTTAATCCCACACCCAGTTTCCAGGTCCTACCTTATTTCTTGCTCCTTCCGTCTGTATCCTCTTGTTGCCGTCTTCTGAGTTCTCCTTTCTTTGTTATTTTTCTTTCCTGCCCATTTTTCAGGACCCTGTCTTATATCTCTCAGCCCTCCCAAATGGCCTATATCTGGATCTGAAGTTCCTCCTCCCAATATGTTGCTGGAAACAGATCTGTCCCCGTATTGATCAACTGAGAAGCAGTGGGTACTAAAGAAGAGTAACTGAGGGTTAACCTCTGAAAAGTTGCTTTTGAGTGAAGCTGAAGCAGTAGGAACAGAAGAGATGAGCTTAAGTTCTTTGAGTTGACCAGACATCCAAAAGTTGAATACAGGAACAAAAATCTCTTTAGTTAGCCCCCATAACACCACCAGGACTGATTGCGAGTTGAAACAGTTCTGGTGGGTTTGGCTATTTAGCCTCTACAGCCAAGCTCAATCAACAGTCATGATTTTCACATTACCACCCACTCCTCCACCATGCAAAAATATAATTTTTCATGTATTTAACAGAGTGGCACAGAAGAATGCTGATTATTTTACTCAATTATATGAATCTGGAATAACTGTCTACATTTAGTTTTCCTCTCAATTTTTTTTTTATCAGTGGACCAGGTAAAAGGCAGAAGAGAGTTGAGTAAGCAAACACAGGGACAAGGGAAGAGAGGAGAGGGGCAGGAAGATCCCAATAGTTAGTATATTTAAGGAACTAAATTTCAGAGTTGTAGAAGAAATTCAACATTAAAAAAAAATTCTGAAAACATCTACTGTATAAATATGCTACAAGCACAACAACAGTTTGCAAAAACAGAGTATCAAAAAATAAACCCCAAATGGTGAAACAAAATGTGTGTGCAGGCAGACTGCAAAATGAAACTTGGTCACAACCCACCAACACTATTTGTCTTTGCAATGATTCTTACAACTTGCCCATTTTATATAAATATTTTCCTCAAAACTTGCCAATATTAGACAGGAATATTTTCCAGTACCCTTACTGCAACTCTGTCCAGTTTTTAATCCAGAATTTACTTCCAAGAAGAGCAGACTGGGTTACTAGAAGTTTCACAAGGCAACTGTGTTTTCCTGAGGTACCTGAGGTTTCTGAGTGTATCATGTTTCCTTCATTAACATCATAGTTTTTGTTTAGAAATACAACCGAAACATGACATTTAGTAATAAGAGTTATCAGCTTGCTGATCTTGTAAGGATATGATGGAAGTATCACAGACTATCTTAATTTTAGTTACAAATTTAGTACTTCGATAGATTTCTTTTGAAATTATTTGAGCTTAATTTAAACATTATTATATAGGTAAAAACTGTTCAGAGTTAATAAAGAATAATGGAAGGTAAGATGAGAAGTTGGGGTAATTATTAATCATATACTGAGCATACTAGAAGTCCATTCAGATTTATTTGTAGCAATCTCTCTTCCCATTCTAAAGCACATTAATGCAATCACCAGTAGATACTTGAAGGATGTTGCTAAAAACCACCATTAGGTACTTGGCAAAAAAAGTGACTTAACTACTAAAAAATAAATGTAGAAAACAATATCATGGAATTTGACTTGAAAAAGTCCATGGGAACGCATCTAGAGAAATAAAACAACTTCTGCGAGTTGAAAAAACCTGAAATACCAAAAGACAAATAGAGGACAGTGAACAGTAAATGAGATTCAAGTCCATAATATTAATAGATAATGAAAATGCTAAAGTCAATTTGGAGCTGTTGAAGCATCATTTCATTAAACAAAAGTGGAATACCACAGGCACTTTTAAAGATGTCTTTAAAGAGAAATATACACACTCAGAATTGCAAGAAGGAAAAAAGAAATCCACCAAAAAAAAAAAAAAGAAGGGATTTTTAGGATTATACAGAAATAAATTGATATACCTTGGCTAAATGATAAGGAAGGATAACATGTAGTAGGCTGTACATGTACAGAGGATGTAAACACCAGGTGATGAGAAGAATTACTGAAGGTGAAATAAAGGGTACATAAGTGGAAGTAATAGGATGAAACCAGTAATACAAACTTAGGAATGAACAAGGACAAAATTTCCAGCAGTAAATCAGAATGCAGAACAAGTCCTCTAAAGAGGTGGAAACCTAGCCAAAGTTCGCATGTAAAGTCAACCTGAAAATGCTATTAGAATAATCAGCCCTAACTGGCAAAAGAGAAACTGTAGAAAAGACATTTTTTCATCCTTGCTGTATAGATTTTGACATTTAAGAATTGAGGTGATAGTGATTATTACAATCCATGAGGATTAGTCTGTATGTTAAAAACCATTAGAAGTTGTGGGAAGGAATATGAAAGCATGAAAAAACAAAGAGAGATATTTACTCTTAATACTGAATCTTACTCTGTGGAAGTTTTGTTTTTATAATCTGCTGTGTATCAGCCATCTAGGACTAGTACATTCCATTACATTCAGACTTTGTCTTACCTTTCATGTTTTTAGATTCATTTTAAACCCACGAGTTTTCATCTTTGCAAGGACAGCTGATCCTTGTCCACTCACCTGCTCCGCTCCGCCTCGTGCTCATTTCTGCGACATAGCTCCACTCGTTGGAATTGGCATCATAGCATTCTACTGAACTAAGGCACTGCCGTGACGCTCCGTCGTAGCCACCAACAGCATACAGCTTCCCTGAGGGGAACAAAGGAGCCTGCCAATGGCTAGTGCACACACAGGGACTGGCACACCGGCAAGGAGCAAGGCATCGCTCTCCCATTAGCTACTGATCAGCACCTGTCAATCACTTACTGAGATTCCCTACTGCAAACACTTTAAGTTGGCATGCCACAGCTCTTGTCATTTTTAAGGTGTAAAAGGCACCCAGTAGCTAACAACAACAATGCAAGTCAAAAGATTTTAAATTGCCTAGCTGAAACACAAAGGTAAGGTTTTTAATTAGGCATTGTTCAAAAGCAATGCCTAATTGCTTTTGAACAAAAGCAAAAGTTATTTCAAGTATGTTCAGTGCTGGAATCTCATAAATAGGCTTCCTAAAAATATCAGAAATTTAGATGAAAATCACTTGTACAGTCTGCATTTTCAGATTAGAAACAGCAGTGGTTCCTATGCAGTTAAAAACACACATCCACCCCCAAAACTGTTTTAAGATCCAAGAGCCAGGCCAGGCCTTCATTGTGCAAGTGACATCCAGGCTAGTCACCACCAAGCTGACTGGAAAGTCAGCAGTTTTTCTGGCACTGCCCTTGGGATTGTTGCCAGCATGCAACCAGCAAGGTCAGCCACAGATAACAGAGCTGACAATACAGCAGTGCTACATCACTAAAGACCAAATGATAAGGTCATCACGTCAGCTCTCTGACTTTGCTGACATACATAACCTAGAGCTTAGCAAGGTTTTCCTCAGTTGGCCTCAGGCACAGCACAAACTCTGAAAAAAAATTTAAAATTACTATGCTAAAAACTGGTCAAACCCAAGTAGAATGATTATATATTCTTCATACCATTTGAATTACAAGGTTGAGCAAAAACATAAATCTGAAGTATGTTTTCAGAAGTAAGAAAAGCTAGTAGGGTAAACCATTACATTTCCCTCTGTTCTTTTTAATATAATTTTTCAACTTACCTCCAACAACACCTACGCCAACACTACTTCTTCTTGTGTTCATTGGAGCTACATGAAACCACTCGTTCGTCTTTAAGTTGTAAACTTCGACTGATGACAAACCTATGAAGACAATACAACATTTTCTCTATAAATCTAGGTGCAACATATTGTCTAGCTTTCAGGAAACTCTTCATATCTGAAAATTTAAATTATTTCATTTTAAGGATTGTTAAATACTGAACAAAAAGCACAGTTTTTTGTCCTTTAGATAGGCAATTACAATCAACCCAACTTTATGTCTGAAAATGGGCAAATTACTGAAAACTTTTGTGGAGCTGTGAAAACTTCTTCCCTGGATTATTTCCTTTCTTTTTAATGAAGTCGCATGCTTTCTCCTACGTATGCTTCTATAACAGTTATTCAGCAAAAAGATCACTTCTGCACTAATTGTTTAATGCATCTAAGTAGAGAATGAACAGTGCATGTCTAAAGCCTTCTCACAGGTCAGAAAAAGCTGTTTATAATCTTACTTACACTACACGAAAATGCAGAAGTCAATTTCCTGTGCAAACAGGACAAACCAGACCAGATAATTTTTCTCTCATATCTTTCACAAGTTAAGGACTCTGACTATAGAAGGAATACTGGAAGTGAACTTGCCAGAAGTTCACTAGTCTTTAAGCCTGAACTCTTAGGAGCAAACAGTCCACTGTTCAGGTAGAGGGATGCGACCACTTCAGCACTCTCCACATCACAAGATGCCAGGCTACCCTCATGCTTGGTTTCACCACAAATACCAGCAAAAAGAGGCATTAAAATTTGATACAATTACGTTAAGAGTAGTCAAAACTATTCAGAAGTGTCTAAGGCAAACATACCTGTACTCCCATCAAATCCTCCCACAGCGTAAAGAAGGCCATTTAATACAGCTGCTCCCAGTGTGCTTCTCCTGTCTTGCATGTTAGCAACACTTGTCCACTGGTCCTTCACTGGATCATAGGAATCTACTGTACGAACTCTCAAAGAGCCATTGAAACCACCAACAGCATAAACCATGCCTCCCATGTACACCATTCCTGGAGCAGGGAAATGGGGAGGAAAGATGAGTGTTTCAGTCTCTCTGCCAATTAATTGTATTCCGCACTGTGTATGCAGATACTTGACACAAATTACAGTATTCACTACACTTGTGGTGCTTTTGACAGTCCCCTAGAACCACACTTCATTCAGATTAAGCCCTAGAATTTCTGACACTTTTTGCTACTAACAGTGCACATTCCTGGGTACCATGCTTGCTGAATTTCCTCTTGCTTGAATCGCTCAGCTGCTTTATGATCACATGTTCATGTTTTTAATAGTGGATGATCACTTCTTCACATTCTTTATATTATTTAATAATATTAGGGTATTTTAATAGCAAAATTAGTCATTATTACAATGAATTAATGTTTAAATTTATTTATCCCTTATTTCTGTGGGAGGTAATAAAGCAGTTTATCCTACAGATTGCAAACTGAAGCACAAATTAAGCACAATTGATCAAAGTTGTGATCAAAGTGTGTGGATGTATCATTCCAGATTAGCAAGTAATTCAAATGATCAGTGAAGTCAAGGTTTAGTCCTTCTTAGATAAATATCTCAAGTACTGTTCCAGAGAACATACAATGCCTAAATTCTGAAGCATTACCAACCACAACAAAAAATTAGGCATCCTTACCTGCTCTGCATCTTCTGGAAGGCAATTCAGCTACCTGATGCCAGCGTTCTTCTTTAAAATCATAGCATTCAACACTGCGAATTGCCTTTGGTGCCTGCCCCCCAACCACCATCATCAACTAACAGGGAGATAATAATAATTGTTAGTTATTTGCATATATGAGAGCACCTGAAAGATCAAAAAAGTGTTAAAAAACAAAGCAAGCTTCTGTACAAGGAATCATTAAAGGATGGCTCTCCTATAGAAATTTGAGTCTTGAGAACCAGGCAAAATTAATTGTTAGGTATTTTTTTAAACAAATGTAATTTATAGTTATTTTGTCCAGACGAAATACAAAGGGCAGAAAAGCAGGAAGCAATCAGAATCTTGGTAAAGCTCCCACGAAAGAGGGAGACCCTGCTGCATCTTCACATCCTACTGTGATCTCAGGTATGAGAATTCACCATCTATGATGTGTAATGAAGCTGTGACCATCCATCACATAACAGCCTTATCTTGCTCTTCTAAGAGAAATGTGCTAAGTCTGTGGAATTGAATCTCCTATTCCATTATTGCCATTTTCACAACAGTACTATGAGAATACGTCTACTTCATTGTAAAGGAGAAAGTATCTAATGTTTGTTTTTTGCTAAAATGAACTAAAGATTAAATAAAAAAATCTCAACACAGAAGCTTCAGTCATTCTTTGTTTTGGCTTGGGGTTTTTTGGGGTCTTATTGTTGTTTTTTTATAACAGGCTTACTTCTCCATAATTGTATATTTCTCAAAATAGCTGAAGCACTTATTAAAAAATGTTTTCTGGGAGGGCAGGTAGTGGTGATTCTCTGAGTAGGTGGGAGGCTAAAACATCTATATGATAAGTAGGATGAAGTGTAAAGGTTACATTGTTACATTTTTATGATAAATAATTCTGGTACAAATTTTTTACAGGAACACCCCAAGACCTAGTCATGCTCTCATGAATGTTTTTAAAATGCAGTTTGAAATAGTACATACATTGGAAAAACAAGGATCTTACTTTTGGAAGGCTAGCAGGTGTTCTCAATTTTGTCCGTGTGCTTTTCATCAATGCCCGTTGCTCAGTTGGTAGCAAGTGGTACTTCATAGCTTCAATGAGGTAATCTTTACAAGCACTGCTGTTCTTAACCAGTATTTCCTCTTCAACTCTCTGTTTATTAATAGAAGTTTAACAAGGTCTGAGCATGTTAAGGAAGTAAAACAGAAATCACAATCCAAAGTGTAATAAAGCCTATGATCTATCACACAAATGCAGATTAACCTAATTTTAAGATTATAATTTAACCAGTAGGACACAAATTTGTGTTGGAAATGGGTAGTCACTAAAAAAATCAAAATATGCTGATTGTTAATAAGCAAGTGGCAGAAACAGTGATAGGCAAAGTAAATCACTTATCTTACAATTGGGCATATTTCTTGATTTTTTTAAATACAGACAGTACAGAATATTTTAAGGAGGGTGTAGTGAAGAATAATTTAACAAACTAGTAAGCCACCCCACAACAATAAAAACCACAACAGCAAAAAAACCCAAAATCCCACCCAAACCAACCCACACAAATTGGAGATTTGTATCACAAAACCAGAATTTTAAAAATAAACACCTACCAACCTACAAATACCTACTAACCAATGTTAATACGGAACTCATATTGTCAATCTTAAATATCTGACCTGACACCAAAATACAAATGAGCTTATAAAATTTGAAGAAATGTATTTTTTCTGAACCAGGTAAAAGAATGCTTCCTTTGTCAGTAATTCCTAATCAGCTTAAACAACAGATATAATTCTGAAGTTGAAAATTCACTTAGGAGAACAAATCCTTTATCAAAAGATGGCATTACAAATGAAACCTAACCTGATCTCAGGGAATTACATTGTTCACATTCCTGGTATGGTATGACATGCAGTCAGCCACACAGATAAATTAATTACATAAGTCATCCTCTAAGTTGCAATCTCTCACCTCGGTGTGTGTATGTGCACGAGTATGTGGTAGTGGCTGTTTGTTTACTTTTACTATCACTAACATACTAATGACACTGTTGCTTAAATTTAAAATTATCTATCTGGCATTAAAATATTGAACAGAAATATTCACATGCAGAATAATTAGTATTCCTTTTTGCTTACCTGAACTAAATACTCCCGGGAAAGCAAAGGCAGCCGAACATGCTCCATCAGACGTGCCATTAACTCCTGCCTTACATCTTTGTCATGGTTTACCCAGGCTATCACTGCTTCAAACACCTTCCAGAAAACAAACAAATCAAGTTCCTAAGCATGAAAACACCAGCGTGCCTCCAAAAATAGTTTTGTTTATACCAAAACTCTTAACGTAAAAACAGATTACAGTGGTTACAGCTCCTATTATTTCCATATTTATCAACTACAAAATTATGAAGGTGCATTATCTGGTCTCTTTTTATTTCTGCTCCTCTACTGGTGTTTCAAGGATAGCTGTGCTACACTGACAAAATGCACACAGTGACTTCACTGATACTGAAAACTAGGCAAACAACACAGCAGCAGGAATATGAAAGTCCCCATACTTTTCTTCCTTTCTCAGAGAACTAACCTGCCACATCACCATTCAAATGACTTCTCATCACTGAGTCTTAGTAGGACAAGTGATCCCGAGCCTGGTTTTGCCTCCATTGCACAGTACCTCATCATTTACTAGAGCATTAAAAACTTAATTATACTCCACAGAAGCAGCATCATGTGTATTTAAGTGATAGATCCAGACCTTCAGGGTATTACAGGAACAACAACATAGCTTTGCTAGTTGCTGTTTAAGCAGATAGTTCTTAGATTCAAAGTTTCAAAAAGGTTTTAACATGAAACACTGCCTAACTGTACAAATGAGTATTCAAACATGCTTTTGAACACAATTTAGCCTCATTTGAGTACAACTATATAACTCTCAGATAAAAAGAAAACCAACACATTCAAATAGATCATAAATTAATTTAAAAAGCTCAAAATGAATACATTCACAACCTGAAAACCATTAGAGGTTTACAGAGATGGCCTGGGGTCACTGAAGAATACAGTGTTTCAAAAATGGCTTTAAAAGATTGAGATTTAGGCTAAAGGTGAGCCAACACACATTAAACTCTGGTTAGGTAATACCAAGCTGCCATGTCATCTCCTGTGCAACCAGCATATGTTCAGTTAAGTTAAACAGCTCACATATACACACACAGCTTTAATATCTTCGTGGGACTGCTGATAGTAAAGTTAGTAAATGGCATATAATTGTTCTTCAAACTTGGTATTATTTTTCCCTTGGTAAACCAAATTCCTATGGATGTGACTCAGCACTTGTTCTGGTTGTTCTGCTTGAAGATGAGAAGGGATTTCCATTTAATGTAGTTTTCTTTGTTTTGTTGGTTTTTTTTTCCCCCAAAGAACAAAGAGTAAGGTGATTATTAATATAGTTTTAGGATTTTTAAGAGTTGAGACTAATTTTCAGCATCAGACTGACAACACTTTTGGGAAATGTCCTTTAAACTTGAGCACAACACCTGCCTAATTTCACTAGGGAAACACAGAACACATCCAAAAAAGGGCACAAGATCAGTAGGAGCAAGCTTGCTCTTTCACATAAAAGGATAAAAAGAATAATGGGATACAGATTGTGTTACCTTCTCCTCTGAGGCAATTGTGAGTTTGTCACTGGATATCAGACTGCACACCTGCTCTACACCAAGATTGAGGTATTCTTCACTGAGTACGACATCGGAAAAGTGCTGTTCTGTTTGGAGGAAAAGAAATACACTGACATATAGTGCAACATGTCTCCACATGTGTAACAAGCATTAAAGCAGCAGGGGAAAACAGAGGAAAATTATTCAATATGCATGCTATTTTACCCTATCTAGAAGCAATACATTGACTTAAAACCTCTCCTATAGGTTAAAGCTTGGTCTCATAAATAGCTTTTATATTTAAAGATTCTTTAACTGAAATATTGGAACACATTATACTAAAAGCATTGCAGCAATTTTCAGATGCTTGCTTCATCTCAGTACTTGTCCTTGAGAATTACCTAAGTCTCATTTTGCTAAATTTGTACACAAAAATACAGAAAAACGACTCCAGAGTCTGTATACTCTGTATGTTGTTGACAAGCATATTTTAAATTTGTAGTTTGAGATGAGCAATGGTTGATTCTTTAGAACCAACCAGCAATGTCATACAAGTCCTGTTGCATCTTTCAGAGCTTCTCCAAGGTCATAAAATACTGCATCTTACAATCTCTACAACATGTAGAAGGTAGTTTTTCCTAATTTTTTGTAGTTCCTTTCAGTTAAATTATTTTTCTCCTTCTGCTATTCTTAACAGAAGTTAGAAGGGACAACTATTACTAAGAACTTAAGAATTCTCTCAAAATTAGAATAAATAAAAAGAAGCCACCAAACATACTCAAACCAAAGAACATTTTATAGCCTTTTCAATCACTGTCTTAGTACTACTGTATCTAAGACTCCATACTTGAGAAAGTTGTCTAAGCTGTTAAAAAAAGTTAAAGAATGTTGAATGCTTAAGCTCAAGAAGTCTTATTTTTCAGTTCAACTTGCAGGGTACAAGAAAACAGCTGTTTTAGATGGAATCATCATTGGTACAAGTCCCTCTAATTCTGTGGCATTCTCTCATGATGGACAGGTAGTATTTTCTGCAGTATTTCAGGCAATGGGAAAGAAAGGATGAGAAATACTATTGATTTTTGTAACATCCCCATTACTTTTCCACTCTACAGATCTTCTTGTATCTGTTTGCTTTTCAGACAAGTATGCAGTTTCTCAAGCTAAGTATCTGATGAGTTTTATTGTTTGCGAATAGAAATTGAGAAAGGTAATTTGTGTCAATTATTTTTACAATAAACTCCAAATTTCAGGTGACACAAACCAGTATGCCTGACTGTACTGAGAAGCTGAGTTTGGAAGCAAGCAGAAAGGGGAAGCAACACGGATCCAAGTCTCAAACAAATCTGAGGTTCTGAAGCACTGTTCATCTTTCCTTGGGAAATACAATGCAACAGTGGATTACATCCAACAGAATATATTTCATAAATTTGAAATACCTGGTTGATTTTATCGACTCACATACAAAAGCCTTGCTTTTTAAAAGTTGATTTAGATTTATGTCATGCACTAAGTAGGAAGAGACCCATCCTCTAAAGCAGGAGAGGTGAAAGTTGAGAATTTTCAAAGCAATACAATGATTGTGAGGCTGTCTCCTGTTTTCATGCTAGACATAAGAACTATAGAAGAGAATCCACAAAAAAACAGTGCTTGAACAAAAACTGTTTTACTGCATGTCAGCCTCTCAAAGCATAAAACATGACACACGGTCAAGAGAAGGAGTAAAAAAAGGAGAAACACTAAACCAAACTACTCAATCAACAGCTACAGATCCTGAGGTGAATAAATTACAGACAAAAGAGAAATAGAAGAGATTTCTACATAAATTTTAGTCATCAAAAATGAGGTAAGGTGAAATAACTTGTCTCGTAACAATCAGATCCCTTGTTGTCTAGGAGACCATCGTAACTGATTGATAGATAACATTTGGGCAGAAGCCAATTGCAATTACAGCTACATGGATTATTTACAATAATATAAAAACTGAAAAAGAACAAGGAAAAGTAAAATCAATTAAATCCACCAATGGCAATTTATGTAATGCAGGTTTAAGTGCTGAAGACAGAAGGCTTCACTGTATATAAAAATTATGCTTATGAAATTCAAACTTTTTGCAACCTTTTAGCAAGAAGTATATCAGCATCTTTGAAATAACATGATTCAGTACTAAAATATCATGAAATCACACTTAGATCCTCTTTTCCCAATAACGATGAAAAATAGTACTACAGGTATGTGGATTTTTTTGCCTTCTGGGTTAGGATTTGTATTATCTCATACTACTGCTCCCATCCTGAAAACTTCAATAATCTGGAGACAATTGCACCACACATGATGAAAGTTATGCTTAAATAATTAAGTATTTCTTGCAAGTGTCCCCTGTAAAATCTCCAATTATCTTGCTTTTTATTTATTGCATTAGGGAACATACTTCTTTATTTATTAATATCTCTTAGAGAAGCAAAGAGAGAACTATCCAGATGGAAGTTTCCATGAGAGAATAAAATAATTATTTTTTCTCAAATCAGAATTTTCCACACGGTATGCAACTTTGACAAATTTGTACTGGAATCCTGCCCCATTTCTTGCCTCTTTACCCAGAAAGTGAAGCCAGCTGGCTCTAGAGTCTGGCAGCCTGGAAACAAGCTGGCTTAGGACTTGCAGAGGCTTGGCTTCTAAATTCCCACTTCCTAAGCAAGTAGAGTCCTACTTCTTTATTATCAAGACTAAACTCTGTGTTAAAAAAAATTCCATTTTAGGACATTTCTAAAATATCTGTTCCAATTGCATACAAAAAACAGATTTTCACATTTTTTCAACTGAGTCAGCTTCTATCTGAATAGCTAAAGATCTGTCCTTGTCTGCCCTGTGCCAGTAGGGTGGGACAAATGAAAAGGAAGTCTTTAACAACACGAAAGGGGCTAGTAACAAAAATGTCTGGAAGTATAATAAACAATGCCAGTGTGGAGAGCATAGAAAGAAAATAGGATTTGTAAATGTACCACTTTTTAGTATTTGTTGTTCTGAGTCTGGAGCTATGTATGTACACACATGCAGCAAAAAGCACTTGACACCTCTTCTATCCAAAAGGCACACAAGTCTGGCTGTACAGATATTGACATTAACTTTATATTTTTCAATTACATAGGAAGGAAAGCTACATCTGAAACCTGCACAGGACATTTTATGCTTTAAACATTTACGGATTAATTCACAATGTCACATTGAGATTTTTTTTTTTTTTGCTTGGGACCTAAAAAGGCCTTTGCTATTGGCCTATTTTAAGGCACTGGTCAAACAGGAACCCCAGCTTTGTTGCAGAAGGATAGACACAAGCTCTGCCAGTTGGAGAAACAGCAGAAGCTAAAACTGCAGAATCACATTTTTTTAAAAAATCCCATTTATTTGTCAATTTTATACTTAAATAACTGTTTTTTAGAACACCATGAAATTCACAACAGCCAAGGCAACAGCAGCATAGCAACAGACGTTGCTACTCAGAATAGAATCATAGGAATGATTCTGACAAGTCCATCCTTTCCATGCCAGGCATACGGATGTACACAAGAACAGTCTACAGAAGACATGCACACTTCCAAGTCTTGCCAGGGCTCAAGTTTTAGACTATGAGCACCAGAATGAAGAATGCTGTTGTCCCAAATACAGTGCAGCAATCCCTGCATCACAAAACACGCTAGGATTCCCTAACAAAAGAATCTTCAACATCCCAGCACAGGGCTAAAAGCCAAAAAGGTTCACTGTGCCAAGCCCCAAAGGACATCTCTGCCACAGGTCTCCCAAAGTTTCCAATGCCTGGACTGCCCTATGCAGTGGGTGAAATACATTATTATTCCTTGGTTAAAACTAAGAAATGTGTCAGGACATAAGCACTGAGCAAGGGTCTCTCCAGTCCAAGATGGCACACCCCTCTTCATTAAAAGGCTTTACCAATTTATCTTCTGGTTGTACATAACATTACAACACCTATATAATGCACTGCTTTCTCAGGAAAAATTATTTTGTGAACATCCTTTAACACTACGTAAGACATATCCCAGACCAAAAGTGAGGACAGACTAGCAGTGCTCATGCCACCTACTCTTCCTAGGAATCCTCACAAAAGAAGGATGAGAGACCTCAGCTGTACACAGTCTCTGACTGCAAGGGTCAGAGCAGGATTGCTTGCTGGAACATCATGAAGACAGGTGGCATCTCCAAGTTCAATTGCAACAGAAGTTCATTCCAAGTAACCTGTATCAATTGTCTACTATTTTCAGATCACAGATGCATATGAATTTCTCTCCCAGAAATCTTGCTCTCTGCTGCAAAGGACCAACCCACCACAGGAATATGAAGCTCCAATTTTAATAGAAGTTGCATTTTCATTCTCACTGGAAGGAAGTTCTAGAGCTTCACTTTTCTAATAACTTCTGATCCACTGGCATCCATTTGTTTTTATATTATCATTGTCTATTAGCAGAACTATCTCACTGCCTCTTTTTTCTAAATCTAAAATAGCAAGTGTAACAAAATAAAGACTGGGAGAAGTTACAAAACAAAATACTTTTCATTTTCTCTAGCAGGGAAATATTTTCACTGCTTTTTTCAATCTAATAATCCTTTTCTGTACTCATTCTAATTTCTGAAGCCTTAATCCCAAAATGTGTGCTCTGGGAGTTAAGCTGCCTGTGATACAAAGCTTAACTCTGAAATGGCACAGCCATGTATTTTTGGCTCAGACTTTTGAGAATTTTTTTTCAGTTGTAAGAAAGCTGTGACAAAGTACAAAGAGCCATTTGAGATAAGAACAGGGGGAAAAAAGAAGCTATGATGGCTGAGATACAGGGAGTAAGTAGCCTGAAAATTCAAGAGGAAAAACATTGACCTGAAAAGATACAGAACTGCATGAAAGGAAATCTCAGCAGACAGAAATTCAGCAAGACCGATGATCAGCCAATTGCAAGGAGAAATGAAGGCCAATGCTTCCTCCCTGGATCCTTTCATCAGGAGTACTGAGCATTCTGGTGCTCAGCATAGTACCTTGCACGTCCCAACAAATAGCTTGCCTCCTCTTTTCACTTGTCTGTTTCTGCTTGCAGACACTCTCTGAGCACACCACAGGATGTCTGAACAAAATGACCCAGGGAAGGAGAGTTAACAGGTGGACAAATTCCTGGGCTCTCAAAATACATTTAACCAGTACTGCACTCAAGGACTTGCCAGGGTCTTAGAATTTTTATTTCTATAAAGTAATCTATATAAATATTAGCTTCAACTATTAAACTGAACAAAGATTGTTTGGAAGTAACTGAAGCAGTTTAGAGGTTTAGTTTAGAAGTAACTAAGGCCCAGTCAGAACAGAAGTTGGAAAAAATAATTTGGAACTCAAAATTAAGCAACAGCTGTATCAAAACATGTTCTCTAAAACATTAAATATCTGAACATTAACTCTAGTTAATAAATGTATGTCTTGCTTCATATTTCACAAAAGGCCAAAAATGTAATAGCTTTTTGGATTTAATATTCTATTACACAAAGACAAAAAGGTTTAATTAAAACCTTTTGCATAGATGTCTAAATAAAAATATCACAAAGTCGTTCATTCATGTACACATCACAATGTTGTGAGTAAGGTAGGCATTACAAAAGCTAGTACTTTCAAAAACAATCTGAAAAGCTTCTGAATTTTTTTTTGGTATATCAGTCATTCTTGATAGAAATACTATAATCTCCTGTGAGTTTAAAAAACATCTAGACCATAAAACAGAATTTCTAGGAATGAAGACAGCTGAAAGCATTCATCGAAGTCCTTGCCTTTCTGAGGTCTAAATTTATTCAAGGCAATAAAAAGCCTATTATTTGGACCTGAGTGGAAGCACTTAGTGCTCTATTTCAGGAAAATCTTCAATTTTAACTCTGTACTAATTGTTAATTATGCTAATTGGTCACTGTACATTTAAGGAAAGTTACGAAAAGCAATGCAGTTGTATGTATTTTTTCCTACAGCCTTATCAGGACATTTAATTTTTAATTCTCTTTTTTTTATTGTTCTTGTTCTAAGCCTGACAGTGCTAGGAGGAGGAAGGCAGGGCAGAGTGGACCTGACTGTGCATTCTGACTATACACAGCGTATTTATCTCAAGAGTAAGAACAGAGTGTGCATTGCTTTAAAATCCACCTCACAGACACAGCAAATACACAGTAGGAGTTTGAGCTGGCAGCTTGTCATACAGGCCAGCAGTACTCCAAGAATATGATGACAATAAGGGAAGCTTTTGGGGGGAATTTGACAGAAATGGAAAGTGGTTTGGTTATGGAGGAAGGATAAGGTTAGTACCAAGCATGAAAATAGGAGAGCTGGAGAGACAGATGAAATACAAGATTCAAGTGGATGAGACTATAGGTACCCTTTATAGTAGGAAATTTCAAGTCTTTGGCTAGATGAGCAGGATTTTCAGAAGATAAGTTGCTATATTAATACCCGACATTACGTTTCTTGCCTCTTCACTAATGCAGTGCAGGGGCTACCCCTCCTCCCAATGCCTTTTTCTTATTTCTTCCCCCATGTAATTCCTACGTACTTTGACTTGTGGTAGTTGTCAGAATTTTAATTCCTCTTCCTGATTTCCTCCCCTAAGTGGCAGTGCAAAATTTTACACAGGAAGCTAGCTTCTTCCTGGATTAGAAATGGCTTGGACCCTGCAGACTCAGAATAGTCTGTGAAGATGCTGCTCCATTCAGCTTAAATATAACTATGGGCCAGCCAGCACATTTTATTTCTCTTGAAGACATTCAGATCAAATGCAGTTTTCATCAGGAGATACATGTCTGCAATACCCTGGATAAAACTCGGGTTCCTCTGGGTGGGGTTGGGTGGCATGGAGCCCACCCACACTGACACAGACCAAGCTGTGTGCTCTGCTAATGCTAACTTGCCTGCATATGTGTTGGCCTTGCTCAAGAGATCTGTGCATGCATGCATGTCAGCAAAAGCACGAATCCCCAGGCAGTTGATAGGATGAAGCTGGGATTCCAAAAATTCACAGCAAGTCCTCTTCACATCCTGAAGTTGCAAGAGACCAGCTGCTGGGAGCAGTACCTGAAAGGAGAAGCAAGAGCTGGTTGATGTCCCAATTCAATTCTGATGTTATACAAGAGTATTGTCAATATTAAGAAAACAAAATAAACCATTAAAAAACCAGGACTAAAACAAAGAGGAAGATTTCAGCATTATGCAACTGAAGAAGTTAAAACGCAGCACGGGCATGATTTTACCTCCCTGCAGATACCATTTAGAACAACAAGCAACATCTCTACTATTGTGTTCACTGGGGAAGTCATTCCACAAACTGTAACTCACACTTTATTTAAAGTCTTCCCAATATTCATTCACAAGTTCATTTCTTACTTTTCACGGCATTTCATAATTACACCTCATTTCCAAGCCTTCAATGTTGGACATTTTTAAAAGAAAGTTTTCTAGACCATGATAGAATATCTTATTTGCATGCAAGCACTGGACACTGTACCATCTTTTTGTTACCATCAAAAACAAGCATCTTTATGCAAGAGATTCCAGTAAGGACAGAATTCAGCTTCCCCAGAAGTCTGTGACCGTCTGGGAAGAATAATAATTCAAGATTGTCTGGTAAGCAATATAGACAGGAAAATGAAGGATCATATATTTAACAAGAGTTTGGTTTGAATATCAACTGTTAATGAAAGATAAATGAAGAAAAGACACAAATGTGACTGCGCTGAGATACACAGACTATTGCTAAGCAAAATACTTAAAAAATAGTTTAAATCTTAGATAATTCTTGAAAATATTTATTAAGTCTAACAAAGTAAGTGGAAAAGATGTAATAAGCATAAAGGTGTCACACAATTCCAAACAAATTTAGTTAAGCTTAAAGGTTATTAATTACATGGTTGAAAGAGTACAGTGGAATAGCTTTAGTTTAGCATATGTTTAGGTAAATGTTAAGATAATATTACTAACACAATTTGTATTACCAGAACACAGTATGATTGGTTATAGCACTGAGTAGATAAATTCATTTGATAGGTAATTCTGTGATAAGATATAATCATTAACTTACATAGCAAAAATCAATGCCAGAAATCTACTACAAGTATTTATTTATACAACTTGTCCCAATGAAGCAAACATTTCATACCTGCTCACAAATTCAGTAACTAATTCAAGGACAGTCCTAGATAATCTTAGGCATATTATCAATATAGTTGAGCAAATAATTCTGAGAACAATCCTTGACTGCATAAATGGATCCAGTAGAAAAATATGTCAAATCATCATCAAATCAGAATACAAAATAGAAAGGTGAAATTTGAGAATGGAATGGAGAAAAAAATTTAATACTTGTATTCATAGTTACCCTGGCATACTTATATGAACAGTAAAGGAATGTTATAAGAACCAGACAGGAAATTTAAATCAGTTCTGAGATCACTGCAACTGAGCTTGCAAAGTAGATATTTCAATACATTTTAGTTATCAGAAAACAAAACATTCAAGTCTAAACGTATTTTATATTCTGCTGCTAAAAAAGAAAAAAGACAGGCAAAGTGCATCAAATTTATCTCCTTGAATTACACATTGGGCTTTGGTTACTAGGCAACAAGAGCTGTGATAACATCTAGCTATTTTCATTTGTACCTATAGAAGTGTTGGTCTGAAAGCCATAACAACCTGCATTCAAAAACACAGTTCTATCACAGTCAGATTTACGCTGCTGAAGCCAGGGACAGAACTAAAATAGGGAAAAAATACCAAACCAATCCAAACTCCTCACAAATCCATATGAAAAAAAGAAAATAAAAGACTACATTTAAACTGCAGTACAGATTAAGTTTAACTGCTGCTGACTCTAAACTGGTCAGTTATAGCACAGATCTGTTCCAAAAATAGCCAGTAGAGGGTATCATAACTTTCCTTTAAAGATCAAAAATACTGTAATGCGCATACTGCTTTGTACTGCAAGAAATGCAGAGGTGAAAAAAAAATCTCCCATTTCTTGCTCTATGAAAATATATTCTCATCATGGCTATTTTTTTTATAATGAAAGAAAACTGAACAGATTATTATTACAGATGGCAAATAAGAAATTAGGTATTCCCTTTCTTTGTGTCAAAATTGTGGTGATGAATCCCGGAATGACTGCTAGATTTCCTAAAGCAAATTATTTAACCCTTACGAGCCTACGAAGACTCTTCCCTGGTTATTTCCTTTTGGTTCTCCTTCCTGCAGTGGCATGCCTATTCCCAAAGCTCTGTGCATCCATCATGACAAAATACATCTTTCCAACCCCACTGAGAAAAAAAGGACTGTGACCAGGTGCAAGTATCTGTTTTAAAATCCACCCGCAATGTCACTTGCATAGTCAGGAGGGATCCCCTTAAAGCCTGGAACTTGGGTCCATGTTTTCACTAGAGTAGATTGAAGCCCTTCACAACAACTCAACTAGATCACCAACCTGTAAATGAGGTTGCTGCCCTCTCTTGTGGCCCTTTAGGTACCTGCCAGGAGTATGTCAGGGGCTGAGGGCACTAATAATGCCTGCAGCTTTTCTCCCTTCTTTTTTTCCTGACAACATTATGACTCTGTTCATCTTTGTGCAGCTGGACACATTCCCCTCACATGACCGAAATGTGTGTTGAGCTTGGAAGTGAGGAGCAGCTGGAACAGGCAGGCACCTCTCCAGGTGCTCACAGGCCCTCCAGCTCATCAGGAACATATTTACAACAGTCCCAACAAGACACAGGCTGCCTGACTGATGAACAAACCTCCACAAGGAAAGAAGGCTCAAAGGAGATGGGCAAGGGTGATGAACTCGGGGAAGAAATACAAGAATGAGCATCTAGTGGCATAAAAAAAGTCAAATTTATCTCCACATAAGGGGGACTGGAGGGTGACTTTTCCTTTAGATATATGGCTGTACCAGTAAACCTTCAGATTATGCAAATAGCCTTTTCTAAAATAATTACTAGCACATGAGGTCTCCCCCAGCTAAGCCAGGACAGCAGGGAGAAAAGTACGTATGTGACATGGCTCAGCCTCACAAAAAGTGTAAAACCAAAAAACCAACAGAAGGAGCTCTCAAGAGAGCCATAGGCTTGAGAGGGCTTTAGCCCACATTCCTTCCTGATGAAGTGGAGATGCCCACCATCCTGACAGTGTGCATAAGTAGACAGCAATGGGAATCACTTTCACATAGTGATCCAAATGTATATTTCAACTTCTATGTCATGATTGTGTTGTGAATTCAGCATATTGCAGTATGTCTCTAGTAAATCAAAACATAACACAATGTAGTACCAAGTATCTTCAAAACAGCAAATTTCATGGCAATCATTAAATGCCCCTCAAGGACTACCCAGAAGCTGCTGGTCAGAGCAGCTGCCCTGGAGTGCCTCCATACCAGACAAGGCTGTTCATCCCTCCTGAGGGCTGCTAGATGACCTGACAGGCACAGCCCCTTGATCGGTACCACTTCCTGAACACGAGGTTTTAGCGACTGCCCTGCTAGTTGAGAATGGGAGAACAAGTCCAGTGGAAGGACCACCAGGATGATCAGGGGGCTGGAGCATGTGATATAAGGAAAAGCCAAGAAGACTGAGTTTGTTCAGCCATAAAAGAAAAAAAGGGAGACCTTCTTACAGTCCATAGCTACCTCATATGAGGGTTGAGAAGAGTGAGCCACAGACTGTTCTTGAAGATGCATAGCCATAGGACAAGGAAAAGTATGAACGTAGGAAAATCTGACTAGAAAAAAAAGGAGTTAGGTTGTTTTTTCTGTTTTGTGTTGTGTTTTGTTGGGTATTTTTTAAGTGAGGCTGGTTAAGCCCCAGAACAGGTTGTCCCAACCAGCTGCAGAATCTCCATTCCTAGGAGATTTTAAAAATTCAGGGAACAGGCCTCTCAACATGCTTTTTAAAAGCTCAATAAAAAGTAAAATTTAAATGGATTAAAGCTTTCTGCCCATTAATTTCAATCAATCTGATCCAGTAATTTTATATCCATCCACGCTGTCCTCTTTGCACTTTTGTACTGTGAGGTTCTCCTAGACAGACCATATTGTGATACCTGACATATGAAGATGCTTAAGAAAATATTTTCTTCTCTACTACTTTCAAATTTCTTTGAATCGTCTTAAAATTTCTGCCAGGAATATTTGCTCAAATTCAAATTGATACCCACCAAAACCACATTAAGATCAGTATAATGTCAATAGAAAAATAGTGAAAGATCATATTGCAGGTTTTGAAAACAAGATCCCACAACATAAACAAATCCAAAATTTCTCAGAACACTGAAGCACTTTTCAAGCAAATAAACCAATAAAAATCAGAGCAGCGTATGCCAAGAGAATTGAATAATGTGCTGTCTAAAATAGAAAAATTCTGTACTTTATTGCATGGAGAGGAAAGAAAACAGATCTGAAACGCTAAGAAAGACACTAATCTAGGAAAGCAGATGAGAATCCATACACACTACAACACAGAAGCTCACAGAAGAGCAAGTTACATCATCACTTATCACAGATATTGCATATTTTCAGTTACAACATTAAAATGAAATAAATTTCAGAGAACAGCAGTTATGGTAATGCCTGTAATAAAGAAACATTGAGGAAATAGATTAAGGTTTAGCATTTATTTCTAAGTTTTAAATAACCATTTCAGCAAACTAAGCTCCTTCATTTGCTGTTTACATTATCATAGCACAGGGAGGAAGGAAATTAACATAGTGGTTAAAAATAATCCAATTTATCTTATTTTTTTTATTTTCATCTACATGCATCTGTGCCATAATTAAAACTGTGGTTTGTAACTGAAGTGTAGTCTAAATTCTAGTGAAATCATTCAGCACGGCATTGAAATTATGCTATTTGGGAGTATGCATACAAAACCACTAAAATAGACACAAATATTTTAAGGCATCTGTGTGATAAAATGTGGAAGTTTCAATTCTGGAAAACTCAACCCTGCTTGAATTTCTGTACGAACAACGTGTGCATGTTAAGCACGGTGTTCCAGTGTTAAAATACAAAAATAAGAGGCTGCACTGGAATTAAAGATGTGCATGAGCTGCAAGTTTAGAACATGATGTCATGTAGCCTATGAAGTACACCTTCTGGATGTCTTAACATCCTCCAGGCTATTGCACAATGAAGACATGGATGGATTAATTTTTCCTTTAGCTTAATGAGCCCCATGCAACTAAAAATCAGGTGCAGGTGGCAGTTTCATAGTATCACAGGAAGGAACCAGATCAGGAAACAGTCCTATTCCTTCACATTCGCCTTGTACCAGATACAAACTGGTAGAGCACCACTTCAGTAGAAAATGATTGAATAATCATGAAAATGTAATATTTTAAATTACTGACATGATCTAAAAAATACTAAGCAGCTCCCATCTTGGAAATCAGTGTGACAGATTAAAATGGAAGATAAGGAAAAAGTAACTGTTTTACATATCTGCTTTTTAACTTGCATCATAATCTGTACTTAAGAGTCCACTTGAGTTAATGACATGCAATTGATAGGAAGTAACCAATTCGCTCAAAAAGCAGCTTTTGAAGAGACAGCACCTTAGAAAATTAGTCTGAATTAACTACTAATTATTAATAAAAATGTTAGGTACAGGGTTTTCTGTTGTTTTCTTGGGGCTTTTTTGACATGCATAGTTGTGGGAGTTTTGGGAGGGATTTGGGATGCAGTTAGTGGTTGCTGAACTGCAGAAATAATGAAGGTTAATGAAGCAAATGAAATTACAGAAGAGTCACTTATTTAAGTAATACACTGTAATGAGGGGTATCCATTTAGTCTACAAGGGAGAACCATGCAGTCTTGCTTGGCTTCAGGGTTCTCCTACATCTTCTCTACCAGAACAGTACCTTAACCACCACATGAAAGTGTATTTTGGCATAAGCTTTCACACAAGAGAGACAGATTGATTCCCTAGTCTGATGGTTATTTTTGTTAACAGTCAGAAGCTTAGTCTTTCATATCCTTTTCTTCTCTTAAAACATACTGGCAATAGAAATAAAACATTCTCTCACTTGGAGTAAAACATCATGAACCTAAAATAATTTTAGTTAAAATTTTAGATTTTTCTTTCAGTGAAAAAAATTGTGGACATTTTGATTTTATAGGAACAAGGTTCTTGATTTGAAGTTTGGCCACTGAATTCAAGTATGAGTATAGTAAGTAATCCAAAATGAAAGCTCAGAATCCTTCATCATACTTTAATTCAGTGTTTAGAAGATTACACAGCTGCATAAAAACACCATCATATTTTCTTAGGGACAACACAATTCAAACAAGACTGACTCAAGTCTGAACAAAGCTACTTCTGATACTGTGTCATTCAGGAACTGCACAATTTGTTCTTTAATTATGGCACCAGAAGTGCTCCCCAGTCAAATCATATACATAGCTACCCTGCAAAAGGATTAGAAGAAGCTGAAAAGATTAAGTGGGCAGGATAACATAACTCACACTACATGGTCTGCTTTCTTCCTGCAAAGGCTGACCCACATAGAGAGTCGCTGCATCAGCCGATGCTCTGAGCGTTCTGCGAGCTCCAGCCACGGCACGGAACTGCAGCATCTCAGCCCCCAGCACCAAACCCCACTGACACATGCCATCACTTTGGGTAGACCAAAGATTGCTAGGATAGAAACGTTTTCAAAACATTGCCTAAAACTGAAGACGTTAAAGGGCTGACAACAAACTAAAAATGTTCATTTGCTGTTTCCTAAGGTATACGAAAAACCTTTCAAGAAGCGAGGAGAGGGGAAGGAAGGAATTGTTGGTTTGCTCGGTTTTGTTTGTACGTTACAGACTGACTTGTGACAAGCAAGGTTCGCTCTCCTAGTATAACTGAGCATTTTCTGGCAATTTAAAAGAGAGGGCTTGAAAGGCCATTTGCAAAATCCTAAACCCGGGCAGGAAACAAACAGCAGTATAACTGGGATAGTAGATTGTGAACCTTTGCTTGCTCTATTATTTCATTCTGTGGTACAGAAGATGCATCTATACTACCAAGTCTTAAAGTTATACAAAAGCAAGAACTAAGGGCAACAGAATTAGCATGAAGTAGAAAGATTTCTGTGCATGGTGCTTATCTTCAATATAAAAATTATGTCAAGATTAACATCTAATATGCAGTAAATGGTCCTTCAGTGGACTCAAAACACATTTGATTACTTCAAGCTTTTACCATAATTATGTTTTTGTAGTTTATTAAGATAATCTTTTACTTATCATTCAGTTTCCTACAACAGACCATAATTATATTCTAGAAATGTCACAGAGGATTTCCTCGGAAAAAAAGCATTAGACTTAGTGACAAATTTCATAAGTGCTTTAATCTTGATGTTGTGCTTAAAAAATTCAGGTATGTAGAGCCAAAATTCCCGAAGTAAATAGCATCTACAGCTTCCCATTTGATTTTTCTTTGCAGATGCAGGTTTAGTACATACATTTCATGATTTAAAGCAAAATCAATATCAAGAAAACAGACATTTTCAAGGAAGCCTTTATGCAGCTTTCAAAATTTCATCTTATGTTTCGCAGCATATCCTGAACCTACTTGCAAGTAAGAGGCCAACCGTGGAGTCTCTTTCAGTGACTTAGCTTACTCATAATAAGCACCTTGAATTTTACAGGGAGGTGGACAAGCACACATGCATTCATTTGAGTAAACGACCTCTGCACTTTAAGTTGGCAAGAGCTACTTTTCAGGTTTTACCACAGGTACCTTTATGGTCATACAAAGAAAGAGAGGCATGGATGCCTACAGTAAAGGTTGTAGCTGAGACAAAAGTAGCTGCTTTCATCCAACTTGACATAGAAGCATCTCTAGCACTGCCTAGCAGTGTGATGATTTTCAAGACTCAGTAAAGTTGTACAAACTTTCAGTCTGAGAAGGCAGTTTACATGCCTTCATTATTAATGTTTAGTTAAAGGGCAACCACATCCTAGCAAGGCAAGTGGAAGGCATCAGGTTTTAGAATCACAAAACTTGTGATGTCAGTCCTGATCTACGCAATGGGTATCGTACCTGACACTCTTTTTCCTTTTTTTTTCTTTTTTTAAAAATCATGGAATGGCCTGGGTTGAAAGGGATGTTTAGGATCACCTAGTTCCAATTCCCCTGCTATAGGCAGGGACACCTTCTATTAGATCCAGTAGCACAGAGCCCCATCCAACCCAGCCTTAAACACTTTCAGGGATGGGGCAGCCACAAATTCTCTGGACAAATAGTCTATTCAAGCCTGTAAACTCTTTTAGGCCACACCACACTTAAAGCTTGTTGCTGTAGTACCTCTCAATGGAATCCCAATCCCAGGTGGCCCATAAAACAAAGAGTTAGAAATATTTTCCAGGCTAGTCTGGAACTTCACAGTTTTCCAGAAGAAAATGTTCAATTAATAGGCAAAAATCCAGGCCTTCTAAAAAGAAAAACCAACACACCTCCCTAGTCAACTGCATGAGAAAAAAAGAGAAATCTCACTTTCCTTCTACAGAAGGAAATGGCAACATTTTTGCTTTTGTTTGAACAGTTTTTGTCTAGCTTTGCTACAACCAGCTA
Organism: Leptocoma aspasia; assembly: GCA_013399835.1. Lineage (NCBI taxonomy): Eukaryota > Metazoa > Chordata > Aves > Passeriformes > Nectariniidae > Leptocoma > Leptocoma aspasia. The sequence goes on along the minus strand of VXAX01000605.1, from coordinate 448,861 downwards.
GGGATCTCCTCCAGTCTGGGTCACACTGGCAGCAATTTGGGCATCTGGTTCGAGACAGAATCTGTTATGTCCTCCATCATTCCCCAGTATGTGGTTAAACCCAGTATTTACCAAAATGAAGCTTCACAGCACTGCTCTGCTTCTACCAGCACCATCCCTGTCTTCCCCTCTTCTGAAGAAAAGGGGAAAAGGAAGCCTAGGATGGAGAAGATTAGAACAGGTGAACTCAACCCAGATCTGGACATCATATGGTCTCACCTAGCTATGGAGGTAAACCTTAAGAGGTGAAATACCTGCTCTGAAACACTTTGCTTTGCTAATGCTTTGAAACACTGTCTATCTAATGGTAATACAGGCATGATTTCCAAGGTTTACAGTTAATCATTTCCAAACCAACCAGCACAGCTAGAAAGCAGCACTGCTCACCTTGGGCATCCAAGGAGCTGCACTCACGCATTTTGCAGCAATGTGTTCTATTCATTTAGGCACTCACCTTAAACATAATAACAACTATATGGATGTACATATATGTTTTTGTGCACTTTTCTTTAGGTATTCTAAAGAAAAGCTTGTTATCTTTCAGCATAAATTAGTAACTCACCCTTTTACCCTCTACAAGTGTATGTAGAGTCTTTGAAACAAATAAACACTGGAAGAAAAATAAGAGTCCTATTTTAGTCAACTCACAGTCAACCTAGAAAAGGCCTGAATTCCCTTCCTCTCTCAAATGATAGCTTTTCCACACTTTTAATGGCTTTAAGCCTTTCCCCAAAACACGCTATTCCTGTCATGTTTTAGACCATCCAACAGTGTTCCAGGTGATAATGCAGATTTATACAATGACATACAGATATTGCTGTGCCATTTTTAATGCTCTCTTTTAAAGACACTATTTTACAATAGCAGAAGTTTTTTTAAGGTGAGTACAGTATGTTATTCTATACTAGGAAAAGCTGTTAATGTAAAACATAGCAATACGTAGGAGTAATTCAATTTTTTTCTTTTCATGCATTACTTTACACTTTCCAACATTAATTTTGGTCTGTGATCATGATAGCCTGACATCTAGCTTAGCTAGAAAGCAGTGAGATTTTCTATTTTTGTCTGATCTTGAAAAAAATACTTAAACCAGTTCATCACCTACATCTTTTGCTACCTGCTTCTCAAAACTAAAGGAAATAGGTCCTTTGGAAGCCTGTGACACATTACAATCACTTTGATACAGCAAATCCCAACTATTTACTCCTTTTTGTTCCTTTCCTCCCTAGGGATTTTTGATCTATTTATTGCTCATCATGTGACAATTTAGGAGGGACTATAACTAACTTGACTTTCAAAAGCCTTTGATATGGTTATTTCTGGACCACTCTAAGAATTACAGGAGGTTTTTACTAGCTATGCACAACTCATAAATAGAATTCTAAAACATATGGGAAGTTTGAACTTTCCTTATCTCACCTGCCACTAACAAAAACCAAATCCTTGATAGTCTCTATAGTGCTCAGGATCACTAATGACATTGTGGTGATTTACTAAAACGTGAACTGAAATTGCAAGGAATAGCCAGCTAAAGAACATACGATTTTCATACAGTCTCAGCCACCTCACTTTAAAAGTTTCTTTTCTGTGGGTATGCATGTTTTACAAACATGTCTGTAAAATCCTATTTGCTCTAGCGATGGGATGTTTTTATTCATTTGCTTTTGCCCTTCATCTTTTGACCCTCTCTCTAAGCCTACCCTTGATCTGTAAGAGGATGCACCTTGCACAGTCTGTTGGCGTAACTGGGACTTTCTACCTTAATTAGTTTTTGGCACCTTTCTCATGCACGGCTCTGACAGCCCACATGCTCTCCTAAATCACTCATTAAAGAAACAATATGCAGGAAACGAAGAGATGTTATATTTAGAGCTGCAGTGCTGAGTAAAAGTGTTTTATTCTTTTTATCATTTAAATTAAACATGCCTGTTTAAATCCCTCGGTGACTTCCCATTCACCTCCCACAGTAATCAGAATCACATGCTTCTCAAGTGCAGGATTACAGATCAGTATCTCTTCTGTAACACGCTCCTGCCTCAACCCCACTTCTCCCTCACCCCATCACCTCCTCCAAGAGTTTCTGATTCATTCCTTGGCTCTTGTTTAGACCATGCTGACATAGCCAAGCTACAAGCCTCTTCACCACCTTTGCCCATAAGTCTCTTCCAAATTAGCAGAAACAAGTGGTTTCATAAACCTCAACCCACATTCTCCCTCCCACAAAAAAAACCCAAATCAAAACCAAAACACAAAAACCAGAACACCCAAACATCTTCTGAAGGTACAGAGATTTTGAGACAGGGGAAATCTGTGATTCAGTCCACAAGACAACAGTCTCTCTCTGGAAGAAGTATGACTCTGTGCCTCCTACACACACTGGCACTTGATAGTCCAAGACAGTCTTTTACAGTCTTGGGACAACTTTAATTCACTCTTCATACCTTTTGATCCACATTTTAGATTAATTTTCTCTCTGGTGCTCATTCTCAGTTCTGTTTCTCCCTTATGTATTTCTTTGGCACCTACAAGCCGGTGTAAAACAGTTCACATGTCCATTTAGGTTCATCTTTTCATTCTTACAAGGCTCATGCCCATCTGCCTACTCAATCTTCTTTATGAAAAAAGTTCTTGGATCTCCATTCAGCCAGCCAGAAAAAAAAAAATTAAAAAGCATCATTTGGAGGACAGAGAAAAATAGCAGTAAGCTATCTGCAGAAGGGAAAGGAAAAAAAAGGCAGGAACATAAAAATGTGAATACATCAAGAGAGAGTATTTGCCATATCTATGCAACATCTGCTTCTCCTGGTTCTAGTGGTCCTGCCAGCATTTTTGCCTCTGTCTTAACCATAGCTACAGCTGTACAGACACAGCAATTGCTTTCTCTGCAGACTCCTTTTGCTACTTACCTCATGAACTTCACCATCCTCTATAATCCAGGGGAGGACATGGGAAAGAATTTTGTCCCTAAATGAAGTAGTGTCAATTGTATTTATTCAGTTTGCCTCAACAATACAAAAGATATTGAATAGACATGTCCAAGAGACTCTTTAGGAAGACAGCCCAGCTCAAGAGAGAATGGAGACATCAGGCAAGTGTTTCTGCCTGCCTGGATCTGTGGGGCTGGCAGTGTGTACTGCACACATGTGACTGTGCATGTACTACTGCAAAGGCATGCTCAGCCTCACTACCAGGCTGCAGCTTGGAGATATGGAGCTGCAGCCACCCAGTTCCTATCAGGCTACCAGTTTCAGCAACCCTCAATGCTTTGCTCATGCTGAGCACACAGTGTGATTTCCTCCTGCCACATACCATCAAGCAAGCCAGATCAGAAACGGAAATCCTTTAAGAGAGCATCAAACATCTATCAAATAAGTGTGAGGCTTTGGAATACATCTTCAGCAACATCAAAAACCCAGTTCCTCAGTTAAAAACAAACATAGGGGTGTGACAATATAGCAACCATAGCTATTCTGCAGTGCACATAATAACAATGTGCCCCCAAAAACCAGGCAGTTCTACTTTGCACAGTAGTTAAATATATAATAGCTAAAANGAAAAAAATAGAGAAAAATACATTTTAAATGCATTTAAAAATTGTCAGACAACAAAATATTAAATTTTCCAGCAAAGCTGTTTGCTTAGTATTTTGGTCAGCAGCTCTTAGGTGAAGCTTACTCACTTAAAGTGCAAATTAATGAAGATTATATTTGTAATAAAATATGCCTGTAAAGAGATCACGCTCCTATTTGCCTTCCCTCCTACACTCATTCTCCTGACAAGCAGGCACATATCAGCAAATGAAGAATGCCTACTAGGATTATTTCACTGGAAAAAATGAGATCATTTACTGTTGTAAGACATTACATGTCTTACAATGCATATAAATTCAAGGAGTGTGCCACTGTCTCTCCTCCAGCTATGTCACATATTAGTTGTGCCCTCATATTATTAAACTCCTCAAAGCCGTTGTCATAAATACAAAAATAGGTCAAAAGGAGGTAACCAGATGGTTGCTTGAAGCCTTAAGTATAAAATACATACAACAGCAAAACACAGTGGCAGTCTTTCAGCACACAACCAAAGAGCACACTATAAGGCTGTTTAGTCCAACATTGAGTTCTTGCCCAGTAAGGCCTAAATATGTTTCTATGAATAGGGTTTGTAATAAAACTCATGTCAGCTTGGATTTAAGTATTTCTCTGCAGTGTCAGCAAGCCCCTAATATTATTAGAACTGTGCTGTCATAAAAGAATAAAAGTGAAAGTTTGGATTACCATGTAGTTTCAACACACATCAGAATTTAAAAACATCAGTTAATCCTGTTTTAATCAAACTCATTAGGATGAGCCAGTTTTATAAAGCATTTTAACCTGAATGACTCTGAATACAACTTCAGACTTTGCCAAAGCTTTCATAATTTAGTATCTATGCCGCAGCAGCCACAATGGAGATGAGCAGAAAGGCCAAAGGCTTGTTTATTTTTAAGGCTCTATAAGATGATCCAATAAAGAACTCCATCTCCTCCTAAAGCTTTAATAATATCTGTGTCGGGGAAATAAGATCACCAACAGCCAATTGTTTCTGACACTCTACTAGCTCGATTACATAAAACATTTTTTGAAAAAGAAAATACTTTCAAGAACTTGTGCAGTTGCCCAAAACCCATTAAAAAAGAAAGAAGTGAGTTTATGGACAGAATGTTTTAGGTTTTCATGATGGCAAAGCAAAAAGTGATGGTAAAATGAAATATGATGGTGGAAATATGGTGGTTTCAAGATTAATCTGAGTCTGGAAAAAGCCAGGATATGGAAGATAAGGGAACCAAAGCCCATGACAAATGCTTTAATTATCTCAGAAACAAGCAGGATTGTAACCTGTCACCTCAGGGCTCAATAATAAGCACTTTACTCATGATATATTGAAGGCAGGAAGCCAAAGCTGTCCAAAATTTTATAGATTATTTGGAAATCAGACTTTAGTATCAGCTCAGAAAAATAAAACTATATGAGCAGCTTAAAAGACAGCTGAACAGCTTTAATGAAGATTTGGCCTACCGGTCTGTCTAAAAGAACATGTGCTGCATTGGGATACTTTGCTGAGAGTTGTTGGCAAGTTAAATTTAAGTCACAGGAAACAGAATTTCACAGATTTCACCTCTGAAGATGCTATCAACAAACTTTAATGTAAAGTCAAAGCTATTTTCATTTTTTGAAAAGATCTACTGCAGCTATTGACAGGGAAATCAGTGCAATATTGCTTCACTTTTTTAGGAACAGTAAAAGAAACAACTTACTTCAAAAAAATTATCTCTAGAAAAAAAAAACACAACAAAATAATTATCACTGTTATCTTCAATAGGATTGGTATTATCTGACCTAACTGCATTCTTCTTTAGAAACATGCAGATTGTAGCAATAAATCAGCTCAGAGGAATACTCACATGGTCCAATACTCTGTCTCTTGCACCTAACATGTAAGCAGCCATGTACTGCAGGAAAGACTTTGGAAGCTAAACCAAGACGGAGTGACTGTCTAGGCACTGTGGAGATGCAAGAGGAAATCTGTACAAAGAACCAGTGGGGATGGGGGGGACAGGACAGGGACAGCCATAATGACAACCCACTGGCTTAAAACATACCTCGAAATCTATTCAATTAATAAATAATACAGTGATGATTTTTAAATGCTTTCATCAGGAAACTGTGGTTAGTAAATAGAGGCAAATGCAAGTAAATAAAAGGCCTTTATCAACTCAGCAAACTTCAGAGATGCCAACCTAATTAGCCTGTGGTATAGCAGTAACAGTTTTATTAAGTTACTTGCATCTGCTAGAATGCTGTGATTGCTTCCAGCTAGAAAAATTGCTATCATGACCCATGCTGTCATCACTAAACTGCACTGTCTAGAACATAATCATCTATTTGAAAACCATTCAGCAATTGCTGCTAATTTAGAATAAACTCTTTAGGAGCCCTGCATTTCAGTAGAGTGCATGACTGGGGATGTACTAGACTTGTATTAAATAGCTCTTGATCTCTTTGGTGACATGCAAGGCGTTAGTCATGACCAGTAGGGATGTAATTGCCTAGATCCAGCCTACCAGCACCCACTCTTCCTCAAGATATCCTTCTATTTAAGCTGTTTCACTTTCCCTGATTACCAAAAGCCTTTTAAGGAAGAGGTGGCTAGAGGAACATCTGTCAATGCATCAAGATCAGACTTACTCTCTTCTTCCTGCCCCTTTTAGGTTTCTAAGTGTGGCATTTTTTTCCACACATCTCTTTCTTAGGTTCTCTGAAGGAAAACAGCCAATTTCCATAGAAGCAATTTCAGCACTACCTTCTCTCAAACCAGTTTCATATATAGAATATGTATTTTATATTTGAAACAGAACCTACTGCATTATAAGATTCAGTGAAAGCTTCACAGGATTCAGTTCAGTTGAATAAATATTTCTTTTATCTCTTCCACCCACTTACACAGCAGCAGGCACACTTCCAGGACACAGAATGTACGTCTCTGTTCAAGCACTGAATTCTACTCCCTCCTCTTACAATGCCCAATCACACATTTGTAAAGAACCTTTGTAAAGTCAGCCTTGGATTCTAAAAAGGAAAAATCTACCGCAATTAACAGAGAAAACTGTCAATATTCATAAAGAAAATACGCCCCTTTGGATAGACCCCTTTGAAAGGGAGGGACATCTTTTTGATCTAACAAGGGAAAAAAGACGTTCTGTAGTGTTCGAAGGTACACTTTATTGGCAGGCCTCATAAACCCTTGAAAAACATTCCAAATTAGATATCTAAAGTGAAACTAGTTCCAAAACACATGCTTTATGCTCTTCACACATCACAGTGTTGCTAACTCATATAAAGAATTAACTCATATAAGAGTTAAACTTAGTTTAGTCACCTGTTCACATACACAAACCACTTGTTTTCAGGGATAAAACATGACAAGGGTCACTGTTTTGACTCTCAGCTGAGATACAAAGTTAGTATGGCTCTGAAGATTACTGGAATATAAGCTCTATTTATTTGATCATGTACACGCTCAAAGACTGTGACAAATATTAAGTAAAGAGATCAGTCTTATAAACTGGCTTCTATTAAGTCATTCTATATTTTCTTCAAGCTAAAAGCACACAACTAGTTGCTGTTGTTCAGTTGATGTGCAGTAGTAAGTTGTTAAAGTGGATATTCCATCATGATCCTGAACTGTCTTTTTAACTAAACTCCTGTGTACTGGTGTACCTGACCCTTAGTAGAAAGGGTACTGAAGGAGAGAATCTGAGGCCATCATGAGACACAGGTGTGAGGAAAAAAACAACTCCATTACCAAATCTGACATTCTGGTAATACAAGTTTCAGAACAAACTAGTAGCCCCTAAATAGGTTATTTCACATCCTACCCACACAGAACTGCATGGGGTTCATCATAAGCACACCAATTCTAAGTACAACACAACAATTTATTCTGAGTATTTTCATCTGAGTCTATTCTAATGCTTAGCAGAGGAGCAAATAAGGAATGTTTCATGCTGCACAGAATTTTATTTTTGCCTTTAAATTAGTATCCAGTGAAGATTAGGCATGGTAAACACAGACCCAATGTTTGCATGGACTTCATCTTATTGATCATACATAGTTCTACTACATTTTATTGAAATTAATATCTACTCCTTGCTGGTTTGTAGGGGGTTTTTGTCCTCCTCAACATAGACAAGTCTGGCCTGTTCATTATTTTTCATTCTATTTTGTGTAATGCTGTCTTCTACATTTTTCTTTCAGTTTTAAAATTACTTGTACATATCTTGTTTCTCTCCTGCCCTTGCACCCCTAAACCAGATATAATTTTACAAGATTTTCAGTAGGCTATTTTTTTCTGTTATTGGTGAATTTTAAAATATAATTACACATTTCTCCAAAATGAAAGTAATTAATTTCTTTACTTTTTTTATTAAACCAATTTTAACATGTGGTTGTACTCTGGAAACAGACTTGCAAATTAGCATCTTTTCCTAACAGAAAATTCCTGGTGTGAACCTGAAGTCTTGCCCACTAAACTTACTGAAAGACACTCTACTACTATTAAATCAGATAACAACTTCCACTGGTTGCAGTTTTGATTCATTAGAAGTATTATGCTAATAAGCATAAATGCTTAACACAACAAATCCCTCAAAATGGCTTTTACCAAAATGAAGAGGTGCCACAATTTCTTTCTCCCACTGTATGATGACTACTTTCATGTTCTCATTCCTACTCTCTCCACCAGCACAAACATATAGTGACTACTAGAATCAATGTCTTGCTAATGGAAAATTGATGACATGAAGACTCAAACACTGTATTTTTTATTTACAAGGTAATAGTTTCACTCTTGTCTGCAGTAACAAGGCCTTAATGGACCAATTTGGCCAACACATGTTAAATTTGTAGATATAAGTAAAATGGAGAGAGTCTAGAAGAGCAAGAAGAATGGTAAAAGATTTAGGAACTACTGTCTCCAAAAAACAGTCTATGATGTTTAGCCTAAAGAAAAAAAATAAAGTATATGAATAAGAACAGTCATTCCGTACATGAGTTTATTGCAGCAAAACAGCAACAAGTTGCCTTAAAAAACGACAGAAGGAAGTACCATCAACTAGTCTAATAGAGACCAGGAACATTTAAGTCAGATACTACCTACCTTTTGAACTAGAAAAACTATTAAAGCAACTGCAATAAACCACCTAAGGATTATTATCCAATTTCCATTGTTAGATTAAATATGTTCTGCCAAGTCTAGATACATTCAGTCACTGTTTCACTTTACAGAGCTCAGTAGCAATTATCTTTTATGCTGTTCCCTGTAACATCACATTCCTCCTTCTTCGTGCTCCTTTAACATACCCTCAGTCCAACTTATGGCATGACCCAATGCTTGCGGGTCATGTCACAAATATTATTCAGAAGCTGACCATCTTAAAAAGCACACATCTGTTTTCTTAAGCTGTGGGACTTCTCTGGGTTTTGGTGTGAAGTACAGGCTCATTTTCAACCTTGAGGATTTTTCAGGTTCCAACAACCCTGCAACAATTGATCAGCTAGAGGTGATGAGGTGCAGCATGAATAGTCAAAGCCCGTACTACCAAACATGGTACTGTAGAATATCTACCTTAGTAAATAGCTGGGACAACATTAGGATCTTCTTTTTTGAGGATTTCTTGGGGAAATCAGCTGCTTTTTCAACCCTTGTTTTGACAGCACCTTAAATCAAATGTGCTGTCAACTCTTATGCCCACACCAAATGACACCATACAAATAGAAGCATCTCTGTTGTACTTTTTATGGCAATCTGTGTGAACAGTAAGAGTTACCAAGAAAAAAATGCATACATATTACTGTTCATAATATGCTTGTTACTATGCAAACATTGTTATTGAATAATTTCAGAAAATGAGCAGAAAAAATGATACTTCTTGAAAACGACCCTATTCAGGACTCTGGACTTCATGTTTGTTGTACCTAATGAAATTCTTTAAAGAAAAAATAAATATGCTAGGACAGAGTTATACAATTGTAAAAATACAATTTTTTGTGATTTTCTCTTCTATCTCTCATGCACTCATGTCGTTCAAAAGCAAGACAGCAGTAGCAGCAAAGTGAAACTACATGTAATGCTTGCCCCAGGCTGCAGGGAAACATCTACTCCCAACATTGGTCTATGCCCCTACACTTCAATACACTAACCCCAAGTACTGGGGGAACACAACTGACAGGGCTGTGATCCAAGTTAAGAGTAACTCAAAAATCCCCCAAAAACCCATATGGGGTGGAATGGAGATACAGTGTTATGCTGTCAGATGTTTTTTTGAGTTCAGTGATCTGCCTTATAAAACAGTCCAGCAAATAGTTGTATCAGCACAATTAAGGGAACAGAGACCTGTAGGAGGGAATCAGAAAGGAACCCAATCACCAATTGTGTTTATTCAAATCACATGCCACTCAGCCTGCATCAGGCTGACCTCTAAAGCCCATAACAAAGCCACAGCCTGCCAACAACTGCAGGAATTTCTCTTCCAATATATTTGTGCTCAGGAGAGGCCCGAGGTGTACAGCTGACTAAAAAGGGGCTGCAATGCATACGCATAGTGTGGGAGAGTTACTCACGCATGAGCTTCTTATAGTAACCAACTCTCCCACATTGTGCACTGCATGTAGTTAATACCTATATGGATATCAAAAAAAATTGATATGGAAGAAAGTTGATTTGCCTTCTGAAAACATTAACTTGGATATTCCCTTCTTAAAATATGAAGAATGAGATATTGCACTAAGTCTGACATTTAATAAAAAAAAAAAAAGGGGAAAAGCAAAGAGATAAGAATGCAGAAAAATGTGACTTAATATGTAAATACAGCAGAAACACTGGTATAGCATTATGCAAAGTTAGTGCCACTAGAGAGGAATTATAAAATAACTTGTTCTAAATGAAGGACAAACACTGAAAGAATGTACACATTCATATACCAGCTGTCTTATTGTTGCAGGCTGGGGGGAACCTATTGAACCAAGAACTGAAGAAAAGAACAAATGCTCTTTTGTATTTAACTAATGTAGTGATAACATCCAGTGATGAGGGCCTCCCCTGCTGATAGTTTATGGGCTAAATCAATGTGGTTTTCTCCTCATTCAATCATTGACTTACACCTGATTTTTCTACCTCCAAACCTGCCCAAAAACATACATAAGTGAGAACAGGACAGTGGGGAGAAAAAAATGGACAGCTCTCACCGAGAAGCTGCAAAGGCACAGTCAGGAAGCACTCTCCTGTCTACATCTAGATCAAGTAAGATTCCAAGGAAAGAAGCTCAGAGTTAACCTGCCTCTTGAGAAAGACCAGTGAGCTGGGCTACGATTATGTATTCCTTTATAATTAGTTTTCATAAATATACAATGCAGCTATTTTAATACCAAGAATTACTTAGCAATTCTACATGACTTAAACATGAAGCTTGCACATCCTCTTCAAACATTGTATCACGTATTGGAAATTAATTCAATACCTATTCTTACTATGTATAACCAGAAGAGATGGAATGATACACTTGAAATCCCATAAAGGGTATCAGAATAAGAATCATAAGCAGCTACCTAGAAGCTGACGCTCCAGTTCAACACATTAATTTAAACACAAAATGGCATCTTAGGTTTTCACGCTTCTGTTTTCCTACAAGATAAATTCCTAACCACTACCAAAATTTCACAATATCTTCTAGGTCATATAGACACAAAATTGAGAGCTAGAATTAATCTCAATAGCATGCAACATGCTTATGGAGAGAACACATTTTTAATTAAGGCATAACAATCTGCACTAGATTTCTAGGTTTCCAGAAAGACACAGTAAAAATTTTCCCATCTTGGCTTTCAAGCTTAAGGAAAAGAATTTGCATCAGCATATTTATTTTTATCCACAGTGTTTATTTCTGCTGTAATGCAAATAAACTCTACATATCTAGTGGTAATAATGCAAAAAGGATGAAAGTGACAAAGTAAGAATAAGTTTACATTCAATACAGTCATATTAAAAGTATATTCACCAGCAACATTAAAGTGCAAGTATATTGGAAAAAAATCAAAACATAACTTAAAAGCCTTTCTTCTCAGTATTCAAATAACCACAAACTTGTAATATCACTCACCAAGCCATATTATTTATACTAACATCCCCAGCATCATCAGATATCTATCTTCAGACAGATAACCTGGAGCCATAAAAATTAAAGCCCTGTAAGACTCATGAGCGTTAAACCTGTGGATTTCTGGCCTTCAAAGACTCCTTTATGAGGAAAAAAATGTAATGCTTTTCCTCCCCATTAACATGGAAGAGTCAGCATTGCCAAGGATAGGTGATGCCTCCTCCCAGGCAGCACCTACAGCCAAAATACAGTAGGACTGCCTGGCAAGTCCACTCCACTGTTACGGATCGAATGTACGAGATCAGAGCCATCAAGCTCTGTCACCGAGACAGAATGTTCCACTTTAAGGATGAAAAACCAGAATGATCAAGCAACAAGAGGTCTGTTAGGGAATCTCTGACAGCTCTGGATTTGCTCAAGGTCTTCCACAGCAATACAGAGATTTGGGCAACCACCAGATTGGTAAAATACAACAGAATTTCAGTCATTTTTTTTCACCATGTACATTCATCATCAGACCAGAACAATTCCTTAAAAAGGAAGATTCTTAAGAAACAAGTTGTTAAGAAAGACAAAAAAATTAATCTTGCAGAATTAAATGACTTAAGATATGACCTAAGATATGGAAGTCTTAGTAGCAGGATATTTTGTTTCAAGATGGCAGCATTTCTCCTTTCAGGAAGTATTCATTCAAGCCTGGCTAAAACAAGCAGCGTCCCCATCGGATTCAGCAGCCAATAAAATGCTATTAATGTCAGCCTAATGTCCAGTAAAAGCAATTAACTTCAGAATACATAATTGCAACAGAAGTTTTCAATGCCAAATACAGCAACATGGTTTTGCACCCTACTAAAGCAGCAAAATAACTGCTAATAACCAGTTATTTGGCATTGGGCCAGAATAGAAAGAAGAGCATAGGAGTACAAAGAAAAACATGAGAATTTAATGTATCACCTCTTATGCAACTAGTTTTAAACTTATCAAACCTCTAGAATAAATCTCAAAAGATACTGGAAGGAAAATCTACTCTGTCCATCTTAAGCCCATCTCCATTTAGAAAATATTAAATGCAGGAGGCTATGTTTTCTAAGCTAGTGTTTATTTTATTCTAATTGAAGCTTCATCTTAAGGTACAGCCAATTGGAAAAACTTACTAGCTCTGTGTGGGATGGACAAAACCTTCATGATAGATATTGGTTGATTTAATTTTAAAAAAATTAAAAACCAGTAGCTAAAAATTTCTCACAGTTGGTCACTGGCAAGTTACAAAGATTGAGCAGGAAAATGTACTTTAATGTGCAGGCTAACAGGGAAAAAAATAAACAGGACAGCTTAATTGGACAACATGCTTTCACATTAAGGAATAAATCTACGTTGATTACGTAAATTTCACTTAAATATTAGAGAAGGGGTGGTACAGAAGTAGCTGACAGCATTAATTTTAAGCAGAGTAGACCATCTATTTTATTGCATTGCATAAGGTTTGGTTGCAAAGACCACTAAAGTCAACTAACTCTTCATTTACTTGAATTGTCTTTGAATTTGACCCAGAATTTAAACAGCATGATTGCTTGCTATATAAGTACAAAGTCTGAAAAAATTCCAGCTTACAGATGAGATTTCCCATGTTGGAGTTGAACCACAATGACAAAATAAATGACTCTGAACATTGCATCTCATTTGTTGCAGAAAATATTCTCACTCTTACCTGCACATTTTCTTCTGTAACTTGAATTTCAGCAGTGTAAATATAATCAATAAGCATCCTTAGAGTCCAGCCATCAACTTCTTTTATTCGAACTTTTTTTGCTCGGCTTTCACTCATCTCACCTACAAACACAGTTTATTAGTCAAGTAAATATGATAGAAATACAGTACAAATGTAGAAGTTTAATAGCAGCATAAATTTTGTGCATGAACAGTTGTGATAGTAGAAAAACTTCAATACTAATAATTTAATTTCTTTCTTCCCTTCCTTCCTCCCGTGAGGAAGGAGGATTTTGTCGTTATCATCATGCAAATGCTACCTGGGTTAACACTTTTAGTGCAGGTGACCTATTTTTTCAGTGTACAGTATCAGGAAAATATTGTTATCAGACCTAAATAAGACACTTCAAATGCATACAAAAACATTTTGCTGGGAAAGCAAGATATTAAAATACTCTAGCTTTATTAACCTCTTAATTGAAGGTGCATACCAAACACAGTTTGGAGTAAATTTATTTAAATAGAGAAGTTATATCCCCACAGAAGAATTAACATACATATTTCTTTGCTTGCCTACTTATTATTCCCTTAGCGATTTCACCTCTTTTACAGATCAAATTTAATAGCTCAAGCCAAGATAAAATGGTAAGCAAGGGAAAACTTGTTGGATCTCATTTTGTGGAGGCTGACATGTTGGCCATATGCCACAACCAATCTTCATAGAAAGGCCTGCAAAATATCTTCCACCTTCCAAAATATGATGTCTCTCAAAGTGCAATATTTTCTTTATGGCTGTAATAATTATCCAAATATATATTTTGAAGTAATGACTATCACCTTCTTCATGACTTCCAGATCATGTCATCTCAGACCTTTAAACCCTCTTGCACTGTCACTGAGAAACAAAACACGAACTACAAAAGCTGTGTTGGAAGAGTATATCCCAATCTCTGAACACATTAGTCTCTTATTCTTCTATGTCAGATATAATTTCTTTCCCTCAGGCATAGGTATCTAGAGATAAGGGTATTGGTGATATAATAAATTTAATGTATACAACAAGAAAAGCAGACAGGATGGAGAAGTGAACAAGAACATGCTAACCATTGCTGGTATTTTCTTATAAAGTCATACACATTTTCATTGTTTGTTACCCTCTGGTCTCTAGGGTTAGTGTCAAACAATGCATTTTACCCAGGGCTTTAAGCAAAGGGATCGTCACTGAGAAATCTGCTACCATTACTCATGGTACCATACATTTTTTTGAGCTGAAGGATAAAGAATGGCATTGCAAATCAACCCTTTAAGTGGCAGGAAGTTCAAAAGACCATCTACCCACATAAAAACCAGCAAAATCCAGCCCCCAGAGAACTTTCTCCTTTCACCTGCACTTCTGAAACATTCCCCTACAACACCTTTGAAGGATGACTGCAGCACATTTCCTGCAGGACCCTGTATTCCAAGTTTCTACTTCTAGTTTGACACAGATTAAACCTATTGATCTTCAGAGCATGTAAGCTGCAACTTATTTATTATGCAAGCTGCTGTGGAGGTGGTCCTCTGGGAAAATTGTGTGTGTGGGAGAGCAGATTTTGATATTCTGCAAGCACATTAGGTTTGTTTTCAGATATTGTGTCAAGGCTTTTAGAGTCATGGATAGGTACCTTCTCCATTTAAAAACCAAGCCCAGAATACAAAAATAAAAAACCCTAAGGAAAAAGAAAACCCAACAAAAAAAACCAAAACACCCCACACCCAAACAACAACTACAAAAAAAAAAAACACCCAACAAAAATAACCCCAAAAATACTTGCTTCCAACTTTCCTGTGAACCAGATATGCAATCTTACTACAACTCTAGATCAACCCATATCTGTCCGATAGATCATATAGAGGAAACCAGAGATGCACTCAGCAGGCAGTCTAGAATTCAACCTGCTGAAGAACTCAGTTTATGATTGGGAAGCAACAGCACCATGTCTCCACAGAGTTCTTAATGACAGGAAAGCATACTGTGAACAGAAATAAAGCACTGAGCTGATCCAACCTCCCAAGCAGCAGCAGCGCTCCAGCTGAGTTGAAGATATTAAAGGGGCTACCTAAAAAGCTTACATGGTCCCTCACAGGGTAAAAGTAACCCAAAGAAGGCCTTCTTCTTGTTTTTGTTTTTTACCCAAGAATTTTATAAATGGAGAATGGAAGTGCAGAGAGCAGGTAAATCCCTAAGGATAACTGCAATTGCAGAAAAGAAAATTAAACCTGGGTCACCCTTGTCTGAAGTCAGGCCCTACAGCCACTGAAGAGTCCCTTCTCTGATGTTTTATAATCAATTCCTCTAAACATTTAAGTAGATTTAAATCATATTTCTAAATAATTCCACTGCATAAGAAAAATAAATATTCCTATTAACACAGATTAAATAGCAGGGACTTTCTTCTCCCCTCTCCTCATTGGAGAATTGTTACTAACTTATTATATTTTGTAACTTTAAAAGACAGTAACTTTTTTCTTTGCTGATAATTATTAAGGCTACCATTACACGTACAAACAGGGAAAAGGAAAAAAAAACAGGTAGAGAGCTTGAACCCAGTTACTGCCATATCCCAGCCTGCACTGCAGTAATATTTAATGACTCAGAGAATGATGGAGTCCACCTGCAAACACATGTCTAAATATAAGCTTCTCATTTCTAATCACTAAGTAACCCTGAAGTATAAGAGTGTAATTTTTTCACTGTCTTTTCAGTCCATGTTTTATTCTGGATGGAAGAAGACACTTCTCCGTTTGGTTGGTTAAGGGATCAGATTTACTTATTTTTACTTTCAGATTACTGGATGGGAATAAAAATCCACCTAAGAAGTGTGGATTTCAGCTTCATGGAGAGAACAATTGTCGCCCTGATTTGCAGCCTTCTTGTTGTTTTCATTTCTGTAATGGAGTTTCTCACACTGGTTTACGTAAACACAGCACATATTTTGCTAACTATCTTTTTGTTTTCATTCCTTTCTCCTGGGTGGAGAAGGTTTGATGGACCTTTTCATTGACCAGTGTGGCTGGAGAGGTGATAGCCTCATCCTCCAATCCACGGTCGTTCCCAAAACCCTACGCAACACTACGTGGAAATAAAACTTTCTTCTTCTTCCCTGCCTGAGGAAGCGGTGTCTGTGCGTTCTTGTCATGCTCTAGTGCGACAACCAACCACAATGAAATTCAGGATTTTTTGTGGGGGGAATGGCTGAAATGCACCAATACCACAGCTGGGCCAAGCTGTAAGCAACCTATAAGCCTATATATATAAGCCTATATATATAAGCCTAGTATAATCTGCTGATAACTCTTAAAGCCACAGTGGAATTCTGTTTAAGCTCCCACCTATTTGGCTCACCAACTACACAAACCTCACCACAGATATATTAGTTAAACACTTCACACTCATTACTCAAGCGAGCTTTCCCACCTCCTGCACCATTTGGGCTAAAGAACACCTACATTTAAAAACATAAAACAAGTAAAAAAATTTAAAAGGAACTGAAGCAAAGGGAAGAGAAGATTTCAGTAATTCTATCTGGAGAGCAGCTACAGACACTGCTGCACTGGCACTCTGAATGGGTAATAAGCACCTTCACAGAAAGGGCAGTCAGGGCAAGCAGAAATGTCTTAACCACAGAAGACATAATAAAAAGCTATATGCTGAGTAGAGTATTTGCAATGTGATAGTCAACAACAGTTAATCTTTAATACAGAACTAACACAAGAGGCTTGCATTTCTCTGCTACTAAGGTGATAAAAAGGAACTGTAGAAGCAGCTTTTTTTATTCTAATTTTATAGACAGCAGTAAAAATTAAGAAAGAATTTATCAGTCACCCAGAATGTTTGCCTCAACCACAAATGCAAACTTAAAGAACTGCTTAAGGAAGAGATATTTAATTTTACAAGCAACTTTAAAGCATTGTTGTAGAAGTTACTCCACTTCTGGCCTTGAATATGTCAAAATATCTGCCTATAAAATCAAGAATGTTCAGCTACTTCCCCGGAACACAACAGTATTTCAAGTTTCATCCATCTTGTTGCATACAATTAAAATTATTAAAACACCAATCTGTTTGCATATGGGCAGGCCAAGAGTCACATTTCTACCTCCATCTGAGCTGGCGGTCAGAAGCAATGGATTACAGAGAAGTCTCTTCATTTCCGACAGTTGACATTAACTACAAAGCTGGCACAAGATTCGAGGAGGAACAGACAAAACCTCAGAAGTTAATTCTAACATGCATTTAGTAGCGTTCTTACTTTGGCACTGAATTTCACATTATTTCAGTGTGATTTATAACCATGATGGAATTAAACCCACAGCACAGGAATTTCAGCTGGAGCCTCCTATGAACCTGAACCTATCCTAGCCTTGCAAGCCCTCAGCATTCCTGCTCTAGCAGCAAAGCAGTAACTTGGCCAGCATGGATTGAGCAGAAGTAGAATCAAGCCTGTACAGAAGAGTAGTGGCAATGATGCAGAGTACATATGTCATGGAGAATTACCCTAAAAATACTGAAACACGCACTCCAGCTATAGGCTGCCAAAGCCACAGAAAGCTTTCATATCTACTAACAGCCTAGAGCACTCATGGGCTGAAGAACGTAGCAACAGTAGTTGTTAAAGGACATAATTTGCTCCAAAACTCACATGGAAGTTATTTTAACCTTCTTTTGGACAAGTGAGATTACTAGAGGCTTAAAGGGTATAACAACTTGACTATTGCTGGCTTACTTAACATCTAATCTGTTTTTTTAATGAAGGAGACTTTTTAAAGCATTCATCATGCTAACAAAGGCCAAGTTGACAGTATGTCCTTAGACTGCAAAAAAAAAAAATCATTAAGAATCCCAAATGTTCCTATTGGCTTATCCAAAATTCAAATTAGATCCTAAAAAGCAAAAGTCATGAAATTTTATTCTTTATACGGTTAGACTGGATTACAACATATTAAGTATTGAAACATTTGGTACCTGTAAACATGGCATGGAAGTAGGGGCTGCAGGCGGCTAACACAACTCTATGCGCTGCAATTTCCATGTCTTCAGCTACTATCGTCACATCACACAGCAAGTTTTGACTATTTAGAAATATCAGAGAAGGCAATTTCACATAAGTGAACTACAACAGAAAAGTATATATGATATCACACACAGTTTCTTTTCCCATGCCATCAAAAGAGGCAGGCAGACAATGTTGATGAAGCATTATTTTTAAATGTGTTACACAACTACACGGCTGTTATTCAATCAGATTATGCATGGTGCTTAGCTACACAAAACTATTTAAAAATCAAACAACTGAATTGTGATTCCTTGCACAGAAGTTTTCTGCATTGAATAATCATAATTTGTATCAGCCCAATTTATAAACATTGTCTCTGGAAGTCTGGGCCCCTTTGAACAACTGTGATAGTTACAGTCACCTTTTTATTTCCTGTTCATGCTAGCACTGTCCCTGTGGAGGTAGTATGGAATCCACAAAATTCAGTCCCAAGGCAACAGAGGGAAGAGGGAAAAGTATGACTTCACAGAACGTATTATTTAGGGATGAAGCTAGAGCTGTACACCAATCCAGTGATTTCTATTCTCAGTACTTTCAAAAAGATAATTTGTTTACCATTCCTGAATTCAATTAAAGATTTTTAGATAGTTTGCAACTACCACTCTGAGTTGTAGCAAAGACAGGTGAGGACTTGCATTTTGCTTGGACAGAACTAGAGCTCTCAGCCAAACTGCTCAGATATTCACCTCAGTCCAAAAGAAAACTGTGATCTCTCAGTTCTGCAATCATCCAATTTTTATGAGCCCCAGACTCAAGAAAGGTGGCTTTGCAGAGGTCGCACACCCAAAACTTTTGTGGCCACAACTAACCTTTGGGGCCATATTGCAATCCTGGCACAACATTATCTTTCTGCTTTCAGCTCTTAATACCTACAGCAACTATGTAAATCTCATAAGTTTAGCTTGCAATATGGTTATTATCAAATATTATGTAAAATGTAAGGTAATGACTGTACCAGACGAAACACAAAATTCAGAGGATCTTGAAACAACCATTACATTTATTATAAAGAAATGGAAACAGAAAGCTACACAAAAAAGGGCATCAGACACCCAGCTTTATCAGACACCTGCACTTATGCTGACAACAGGAACAAAAAGTTTTATACTTAGTTGCACAGAAATACTTAAGATACCAATGAAGCCAGAAGCAATAGAATTACATCAATGCACGACTAGGGTTACTAATTACATTGCACATACACAGACATAGTAACACCTCTAGTCTGGAACTGCATCAGGTGGATGAATATGCTCTGTGTTACTACAGAGCTGACAGGCTAAAGAAACTACTGAAGAAACGAGCCTAAAAACTTATCATGTACTCTGCTGCAAGCATCTTGTGGCTTCCACAGCACCTTCATTTCATGAGGGCTCATCAATTTATTTTAGAAAAGGTTGTGTTCTGAAGTGGTATTGTACCAATTTGCTTATATAGAGTGACTGAACCAACAGAATTGTGGGGGACACACCATCATGGTATAGAAAATGAGAAAAAGGGGATAAGCAAGTATGCATTGAAGAATAACTGAGCAACTGTTTACCAGCTCGCAGGTTATTCTTCATTGGCTCATACAGAAAAAGTTTTCATTTCCCCGATCTTCAAAAGGTTTTGGTAAAGTCTCGTTTGTAAGAATGAGAATTTTAATAAATATAGGTAACATCAAATTCCTTTGTGATAAAAGCAAATTATAATAAAGTGAAAAGATAGGCATCAGCGTTTAATTTTGTCGTATGTCAAGAACTAATTAGCTATCCTAATGAGCTTTCTACTAGTGTTGAGGTGATGGTAAGCAATGAAATGACAAAGAATACAAAGGACAAAATTGCTAAAATTTGTCAAAATTTGAAGGCACATAAAAACTCATTAAGAAGCTACTAGAGCCAGACAACCTGACAGCAGCCAAAAATTTAACATAAATACACAGACTCAAGCATTCAAAACCAAATGTATTTAGATGCTTAAGCAAATGATTTTTTCACTAGCTATTCACTTCCTGGAGAGTATACCTGTTTGTGCTACACTAATGAAAAGCACTGAGATTCACTATATTTTTAAAGTTGTTTCTAAATCAAAAATATAATTTATTGGATTAATATTAGATCTTCGTTTAGAGCAATGAAGTCTGAAGCATTTTTAAGATTTTCTGGTTATTATTTCAAACAAATGAATGCAACTAGAAATGTTTATAATTTTATTTAATTACCACTTACGATCTTAAAACCTGTACTCAGCTTAAATTGTAAAAATTGTTGCATTACCTTATTAAATGAGAACTAGTTATGGTTATATGGCACAGCTCCTATTCAAACTTAAGTATTTATACATGCAAAGCAAAATTGCTCAAATTGCTTCTACAGCAATTTGAATTTAGGTAACCATGGAAACTAAAGCATATTCTGAAAATAATCCATGGGCTTCAAAAATGCACTCTGCTGGAAGACAGTGAATCTTTTACTTGGAACACAACAAAATGCAGGTAAGGTTTCTGACTTCTGAAACTATTGTTAAGATTAACTCTGGGAAACTTTCTCCATGTAAACTCTTGCTCATCCTTAGGATGTGCAAGATTTAGGAAGTCATTGCTACTGGCTCTAGCCAGGCTCTGTTATGCTCCTTGAGACACCACATCTGGTTACTGGGAAACTTGAAAATGCCAAGGGCTTAACTTAGGTGAAGCAACAAGTGTCAGTCTATCCAGCACACAGTTTTAAAGATTTATCTATATGGAATAGCAAAGGTCAAAGGCAGAGGCATACTTTAAAAAGGTATCAGTTGCTGTGTTTCTTTTTGGTGAAGCCTCTCCAATTTTTAATTTTGTATGGGAAATAACAAAGAACTACAGGATTTTCATAGCCTCCAGTACTATCTCTGCTAGAGAAGAATTTTCATTTATTTAATTTCTCCATTGTTGCTGTAAGTTATAGCGCTAAATTACTATCAGTGATAGCTGTGAGTGCTGATTTCCAGAGCTCAGTTGTGAGCTCTAATTACCAGCTGTCACAGTTTTCAACATCACTTCACCTACTCATATGTAAAATATAAATCAATATGGATGCTAAGAACACCATCAGCACCAGCCTCCCAGTTTCGCTGAAACTGCTGGTATTATTCCTCAAAGCCTTACAAAACTTTACTGAGAAAAGTTACTTTCAACATTTGATTTGGGAGTTCATCAATGCCTCCCAGGGGGCGAGCAAATGATAACTAAGAAAAGGTACACTCAGTTGGTTTATACTGTCTCCAAACTAGAAAATTTTAACATTTTTCTGCTTCACAGTCTACCACGAAAATCAGCAACAGGCACACAATGAGCCTAAAGCTCAACCAGAGTCACTTTCCCTCTATCCAGGATCAACTACATACAAGAGAGGATCAGTAGCTCTAACTCCTTAAGTACAACCTGGAAGTATTTTTCAAGTCTCATAAAACTAGTTTTGACTAACTTATGAGGTGCAAAAACATACCTCATACATTACAGCTATCATCACATGGCTATCATTCAGCTATCACTTCATTGTATATTTAATCCTTCTCCTCAGCTATACTTCTGAAATTGCATGTTCTTAATAAACAAACTATTATTATTAACTTAACAAACGCAAATGAAAGCGAAAATGAACTTTGGACTCCAGGCAGGTATACACAGTGAAGAAATACCTTCTTAATTCATTCATAACTTTAAAAGCTTTCTTCATGTGCCATGGATTTACTGTAATAGGACAGTGAATTTCGGTGTTATCATCTTTCAGATCCAAGGGCTTCTGATGGCAAAGTTTGGTACATCTGGAAAGAAAGAGGAAAAAAATAATGTCAATACTTCTGTAAGTTAATACCTCTTAATCTCCAGTGCTGTCATTTCTTATTTCATTCACCTTCGTCTTGGGGAGAAGATTTGCACTTGAAACTTCTTCTTTGCCTGAAGCAATTTTAGTTTCCCTATTACCAAAGGTGTAGAGGAACAGGTAGAATTCCCATGGAAGTAGTAAGCTGGTGACTAATACTAGTGACATTGTCAGAGGCTAACAATAATCTACACTAAAGAAAACATGAAGATGTTTTCTGGATTTGTGAATATTATTTTATTTAGTGGAGAAATAGTCTAGAATATTTCCAATAAGCTCTGAAGTGAGGGCAGAATTAGTGTTTTGGGAACTTTTCACCTAGTGCCCATACAGATCAATGGCAGAATGCAGCAACCATCACCCCAGTCTCTTAATGCCTTCACTGCCTGCCAGGTAGGAGCTCCTCTCTGCCCTTCTACTAGGACTTCAGTTACTGTGTCACACAGCTCCTAGTTCTCCTCTGACAGGAAGACCACACAATGAATACTGTAATTATCCAGGCTTTCCCTAGCCGCAGCATAAGGCACGAGTGACAGAAAAATTGCGTAGTTTTGTAGATTCATTCAATGTTTTGAAAACCATAATGTAGATAAGTGACCAGCCTCTTAATTTTTCTTACTCTCAAAACCCCACCCCAAATAGCAAGAGATGAACTAGGCAGTGTGAACAATAATTATCTCTAGCTACAATTAATTCTTTCTGTAAGACATACCCAAGTTCTACAGACACTAACTTCTGTAGAAAAATTATTATATACACTCTTCAGTCACTTGGACTGTCCAAACAGCAAGCGGACTTTTCATGTCAAACCAAATCAGCGAGTTTCCTGTTTACAGTCACAATGTTGTTCTTACAGAGCTAACTGTGTTACTGTAGCACTTAGAAAATCATAGCTTAGCATCAGTGATGCTTTATTCTACAGCATTGTAACTGTATTCCTGAACTTCTAAGCTGGAAATAAGCAAAGGCACTGCAGTCTTTTGTTGGGGCCACAAACCCTGGTACATAAATGATCTGATTTCAAATGAAAATTCAACCTTACTAGCATTAGGTAAGCAGTCAAACTGAACATACTCAGTGACTCACATAATTGCAACCTCTCTTCTACTATACTTGAAACTTTTTAATTGGGCATGTCTAACCAACTTAAAAGAAAAATTCAACAGTAATTTAAGATTTTAACCTAGAACTCTAAGTTCTCTGCACTACAATAGTGCAAAGCCAAGTAGCTGGCTTTATTTTTCATTATCTCAAAATTAGCTACAAAATTTTGGAGCAATGCAATACAAAATTGCATCAAGCAACAAAGGTATGTAAAAAGTTTCTGTAAAATTAACCAAGTTACATCCATCTACAGAACTCTACTACCAACTTACTACAGTGCACCATGAAACCAATATGAACTAAAAGTTTCATGTTCAATTTTGAAAATTATACAATTCATGGCTAAAAAAGGACAAATAACAGACAGGAATTCTGCATTAATCAAAAAACCCCCAAACAAGTTACATGCTATTCATATTCAGCACATACATATGCTACTTCACAGAGGTAAAAAAAAAAAAGACAAGTTTGTTCTATCTAACAAACTCCTTTAGACCGAAGGTTACTTTTCTACATTATGCGACATACGTTGTGATCAGAATTCCAAAAAATTATAGACAGAAATCAATGACTGCAGAAAACATTTGAAACACCAAAGACCTATAAGGAAGAGACCCAGCTTTTAATTATACCACTGACCTATCAAGTCCAAGATAGAACACTTTCATTGCAACTTTCTATATCCCAAACGAATGCATCAAATACTGATGTCTATTTATCTGCATACCTATACAGGCTGTGTACACACCAAATACAGCTATGCAAGGAAAAAAAAAAGTGATTGAGTTGTCCACAAAGAGCTGCCAAGCAACCTGGGTTAGATGGAGGAGTTCACGTGAAGCATAAATTAATTTGCTGAAGTTTCATTAGTTTGTCACAAAGGGTGACTTTGTTTTAAGGTAATGAACCCTACAAAACCATCCAGTCATATGCCTTCTGTTTTGAGAAGTGCCAGTCTGCCTGAAGTACTGGGGTCTCTCTTACCATTTCACCAGTTGGGTCAGAGCTGTCTGCAACTGGTTTCCTTCGGTGGGTTCTCAAGAACCTCATCCACAGCATCCCTGAAATCTACCTGCCGAAGGCACAGGATGAAGTAGCACTGAACCGGAGTCTGTCAAAGGACTGAGGAGGCCAGCTGAGGTGCAGCTGGACATGGTTGCCTGGACTGCATTGCCTGGGCACTGCCACTAAAAAAGATGCTTAACTAAATAACCAGAAAACCGGGAGTGAGATAAGCACGACTGCTGAGTCAAACAAGGAGTAATTTGGGACCACATATGGAGGAAGCAGAAGGAGTGAGGGGGAGGAGGGAGAAAAAGCCCGCCTGTCCCC